>CAJHQP010002589.1:0-82887 GCA_905132765.1 Moricandia arvensis
TTAATATTATTACTAGAGGCTTTGCTGTTTAACTTTATCTCTTTGGGACTTTCTACCTCGTCCATTCACGTGGTCAATCTTGTTCATATTGTGTGAGCATCCATTCGGCACTAGGAAGATTGCTCTTCTGTTTATGTGACTGTCCATCAGGCATCAATAAAGCGAGTTGACACTCGTAGATAGCTGTATCAAAACAACATCTAAGTCTTCCGCAGGCTAGGTGTGAAGTTCATCACGTCCATCCTAGAGCCTCAAAGCTTTTGGATATCACAGGGGAGGGGTTTATGTCGATGCGCTGCAGCGCCAGCTGGGTTCCACGGGACAGGTTGTTACAATAAAAGTCAACTTTTATTGTAACAACCCGTCCCGTGGAACCCAGCTGGCGCTGCGGCGCATCGACCCTAACCCCTCCCTTATGACAACAACCTGCCCGAATTCACCCATATACCTCGGCTCACAGGTGGGTTATTAATGCGCTTGGCGTTACTAAAATCCAAGACCTCACCATTTCTCAATACTTCCACAGAGAAGCTGTTACCAATTGATGCAGGACCCACCTGTGAGCCGAGGTCTATGGGTGAATTCGGGCAGGTTGTATCACAGGGGAGGGGTTAGGGTCGGTGCACTGCAGGGCCGGCTGATCCCCGGTACGACGGGGTAGGCCGTTATAATATCCTCCAGCAAAAAACATCAGGATACATCTTAGAAATGAATCCAACAAGTCTCCTACTTTCTTACTGGTGGTTGTTTCACTTCTCTGTCACTCTTCTCCTCTTCCAAACGATGTTGGTGGTAGATCAGCTACCAAAGAGACAAAAATCGTGTGCAATTGATTAAATCAAATTAAGATATCTTACCCTAACCTTCAAGAGGCTCTGATACCACTTTACACGGCCCTGGATAGGCTGTAATTCCCTGGATCTCTTGTAGGTGGGTAAACGCTTTGATAATCCTTGCAAACAGAGAATCAAAGAGTCAATCTGCTTCAAGGCATGTGGATTGATGTGGGACACAAGAGAGATGACTCGTCTCATGATACTCCAAGGCTTTTGGTCTGGATAAGACACACCAATCAAAGAACCCATGCTGGATGTTACTCACCAGAAAGTCTCAACTCACCAAAGCAAGAGAAGAGATGAAAGGAAACGTTTTTGATTGCTAAAACTTGATTGATTTCCATTCAGTTGGCTAATCCTAATTAGCTTTGGTTTACATTAAAACATTACAATTAAGTAAACATAATGAGATTAAACCAATGGTCTGACTTCTCTGCTCTCTTGGTTATCTCTACTTCTCTTTTCACGTCAGGAACATGTTAGAGCATGTGTTTCATGTTTGGACGGTGCGGACGGTGTGGTTCTTGGACGGTAGCCGTAATTGAAATACGGCTTGGTAGGTGAAGTAGATGCAAAGAGGCTTCATCTTGTCAACAAGCATGTTCTCACCAAGCTACATCCTCTCCTATAAATACATGGTGTCCTTCATTCTTCAAATCCATCCCAAACAAGAAAGAAATCAGAGAGGGAAGAAGAAGTGAGGAAGAGAGAACGTGAGAAGAAAAAAAAAAAAAAAAAGTTTTTTTTCTTTAAGAAATTATTATTAATTTCTTGAGTGTATTTGGGATCGGGGTGTGTTGAGAGCTTTGTAAATTTTCCCGGTGATAATAAAAAAGGATCGGTAGCAGGTCCCGGAGACGTAGGCACGATTGGCCGAACTCCGTTAACAAATTTTGTGTGTCTCTTCCCGCTCCCGAAAATTCTGATTTTCCGCAAGGAAATTTGACCCGTATTTCCTAACAACTGGTATCAGAGCTTGAGTTACGGGGATCGGTCAAAAATTTGTCGGGTTACTGTTCATGTGAATAGTGATTTCGTGAATTTTGTCGGTAACATCGGTTCATCGACGGAGGTGTTTTTTTTTAAACACGGTGGTTTCAGAAACGATGGGAGGCGAAGACGGTTCGGCACACGGTATCGGGAAATTTGACGGTACAGACTATGCATTTTGGAGAATGCAAATTGAAGATTATCTGTACGGAAAGAAGCTCCATCAACCGCTGAGCAAGAAGCCTGAGAAGATGGATCAGGACGAGTGGGAGCTCCTTGACAGACAAGTTCTAGGTGTCATAAGGCTAACACTGTCGAAGAACGTTGCTCACAACGTTGCGAAGGAGAAGACCACGGAAGGGCTCATGAAAGTTCTCTCGGATATGTATGAGAAACCTTCAGCAAATAATAAGGTATTTCTCATGAAGAAGCTCTTTCATTTGAAGATGGAAGAAGGTGGCCTGGTTGCCGCACATGTGAACGAGTTCAACACGATTGTCAACCAACTGTCATCCGTTGAAATCGAGTTTGATGATGAAGTGCGCGCATTGATCCTGTTGGCATCTCTGCCAAATAGTTGGGAGCCGATGAGGGCAGCGGTTAGTAATTCTGTCGGTACTCAGAAACTTAAATTTAATGATGTTAGAGATCGTATCCTTGCTGAGGAAGTTCGAAGGATAGACTCTGGGGAGACATCCACGAGCTCTGCTTTCAACGTAGAAAACAGAGGACGAAACCTAGACAGAAGTAACCGGAGTAAAGGCAGATCGAAGTCAAGGAATGGATGGGGTCAGTCCAAATTCAGACAGCCTCTGGAGTGCTGGAATTGTGGAAAGACAGGCCACATTAAGAAGAATTGCCGGGCACCACCGAAGAAGGAAGACAACACTAGAGGCGGAGCCAATGCAGTGACACGTGAAATCGCAGATGCATTGGTAGTGTCTGTTGATTCCCCGAGGAAAAGTGAAGCTCGTGATGCAGCTGCAAATACCACCAAGGCGTCAATCTCCTATGTTGATAGCCCTATTGATTCATGGGTTCTTGACTCAGGAGCGTCATTTCACACCACACCGCACCACAACATTATGGAGAATTATGTTGCTGGAAATTACGGAAAGGTATATCTCGCTGATGGATTACCTTTGGACATAGTTGGTATTGGAGATATCAATTTGAAGATGTCAGATGGACGGGTGTGGAAGATTACGAAGGTCAGACATGTGCCGAAGTTGATGAGAAATCTAATCTCGGTAGGTCAACTTGATGACACGGGGCACGATGTCAACTTTGGTGGTGGAGCCTGGAGAGTCAAGAAAGGTTCCATGGTGGTTGCAAGAGGTCATAAAAGAGGCACTCTCTATATGACGACGAGCTATCAAGACACTGTTGCTGTTGTCGAGGATGCCAAACAAACCAAGTTGTGGCATTGCAGATTAGGGCACATGAGTGAGAAAGGGATGAAACTCATGGTGGAAAATGGCGCTCTTCCGGATCTGAAGACGGTGGATCATCAGATGTGTGAAAGCTGCATCCTTGGGAAACAGAAACGAGTTAGTTTCTCTAAAGGAGGAAGAGAGCCGAAGTCTGAGAAGTTAGAGTTGGTGCACACTGACGTGTGGGGACCAGCTCCTGTTGCATCGCTGGGAGGTTCGTACTACTATGTGACCTTTATCGATGACTCCACAAGAAAGGTGTGGGTTTACTTCATGAAGAACAAGTCTGAAGTGTTCTCGGTTTTCAAGAGATGGAAAGCCATGGTTGAGATTGAGACGAATCTCAAGTTGAAGTGTTTAAGGTCTGATAATGGTGGAGAGTATATCAGCGAGGAGTTCAAGAGATATTGCGCTGATAATGGAATCAAGATGGAGAAGACTATTCCGGGAACGCCTCAACAGAATGGAATAGCAGAAAGGATGAACCGGACAATGAATGAGCGTGCAAGGAGCATGAGATTGCACTGTGGATTGCCAAAGACGTTTTGGGCAGATGCAATCAGTACCGCAGCTTTCTTAATAAATAGAGGACCGTCGGTGCCGTTGGGATTCAAGATCCCTGAAGAAGTTTGGAGCGGCAAGAAAGTAAACCTTTCTTATCTAAAGGTATTTGGTTGCTTAGCTTATGTTCACATTGACGATGCTGCAAGAAGTAAACTTGACTCAAAGTCGAAGAAGTGTTACTTCATCGGTTATGGTAACGAGGAGTTTGGTTACCGGTTTTGGGATGATGAAAATCGAAAGATCATCCGCAGCAAGAATGTTGTGTTCAACGAAGAGGCGTTGTACAAGGATAAGCTAAAAGAAGGCTCAGAGAGGAAAGAGCCAGAAGTTGTTGACCTAGGAGATATCGTGACACCGGAGTTGCCACAGGATACAACAACAACAGAAGAAGAAATCTCTCAAGAAGAGAGTGGTGAGGCTGATGAGGATGATGATTCCGAAGTGGTCCCACATACACCAGTCACGGAGTTACGACGGTCAAGTAGAATCATCAGAAAGCCTGTAAGATTTTCTCAATCGCTCAACTATATTCTGCTCACAGATAGAGGCGAGCCTGAATGTTATGAGGAGGCTATGCAAGTTGATGAGTCGATCAAGTGGGAGCTTGCAATGAACGACGAGATGGATTCGCTGTTATCAAATCACACGTGGGAGTTAGCAGATTTGCCTAAGGAGAAAAAGGCATTGCATAACAAGTGGGTCTACCGAATAAAAGAAGAACCTGATGGGAGTACGCGCTATAAGGCGAGGCTTGTTGTGAAAGGATTTCAACAAAAAGAAGGCGTTGACTACACTGAAATCTTTTCTCCAGTAGTCAAGTTGGTGACTATTAGAACGGTTCTTGGACTGGTAGCAAAAGAGGATTTGCATCTTCAGCAAATGGATGTGAAGACGGCATTTCTTCATGGTGATTTGGATGAAGAAATTTATATGAAGCAACCCGAAGGCTTTGAGGTCAAAGGAAAGGAAAGCCTTGTTTGCAAGCTTAAGAGGAGTTTGTACGGTTTGAAACAAGCTCCAAGACAGTGGTATAAAAGGTTTGACAGCTTTATAAAAGGTGTCGGTTTCTTGAGGTGTGAAGCTGACCACTGTTGTTACTTCAAGAGGTTTGAAGAGTCCTACGTGATATTGCTCCTGTACGTGGATGACATGCTGATCGTGGGAGCGGACTTGCATGAGATTAATAGCTTGAAGACGAAACTCTCGGAAGAGTTTGCGATGAAAGACCTTGGAGAAGCAAGGCAGATTCTAGGGATGAGAATCAGTAGAAGCAAGGAGGGTCTTAAGCTTTCACAAGAGGAGTATGTGAAGAAAGTCCTCAAGAGATTTAATATGGATGACGCGAAGCCAGTCAATACTCCGCTGGCAAGTCATTTTCGGTTATCCAAGGATCAGTCTCCAAAGACGGAAGACGAGATGGCATATATGGATAAAGTTCCATATGCTTCTGCTATAGGGAGCCTGATGTACGCGATGATATGTACAAGGCCAGACATTGCACATGCAGTGGGAGTCGTTAGCAGATTTATGAGCAATCCAGGAAAGGAACACTGGGAAGCTGTTAAGTGGATTTTCAGATATCTGAAAGGAAATCCAAGCCTTTCACTATGTTTCACGAAGTCTGAGACGGGATTGCAGGGATATGTTGATGCTGACAATGGAGGTGACATTGACAGCACGAAGAGCACAACTGGATATGTCTACACTTTTGGCGGTACTGCAATTTGTTGGGTTTCAAAGTTGCAGAAAATTGTATCTCTATCAAGCTGTGAAGCTGAGTATGTTGCGGTGACGGAGGCAACAAAAGAGATGATATGGCTACAATCTTTTCTAGAGGAGTTAGGCCATGACCAAGGGAAAAGTGTATTGTACTGCGATAGTAAAAGCGCCATCGACTTGGCAAAGAATCCAGTTTACCATGCTCGGACGAAGCACATACATCGTCGATATCATTTCATCAGACAAGCATTGGAAGATGAAGTGTTGGTGCTTGAGAAGATCCCAGGAAGTAAGAATCCGGCAGACATGCTGACAAAGGTCGTGCCACGCGATAAGCTGAGGTTATGTGCAACCTCAGTTGGCTTGTTGGCGTAACAAGCTGAGAAGACCTGCTACATTGATCAAGGTGTGAAGACAGATTGAAATCAGTCTTCAAGTGGGAGATTGTTAGAGCACGTGTTTCATGTTTGGACGGTGCGGACGGTGTGGTTCTTGGACGGTAGCCGTAATTGAAATACGGCTTGGTAGGTGAAGTAGATGCAAAGAGGCTTCATCTTGTCAACAAGCATGTTCTCACCAAGCTACATCCTCTCCTATAAATACATGGTGTCCTTCATTCTTCAAATCCATCCCAAACAAGAAAGAAATCAGAGAGGGAAGAAGAAGTGAGGAAGAGAGAACGTGAGAAGAAAAAAAAAAAAAAGTTTTTTTTTCTTTAAGAAATTATTATTAATTTCTTGAGTGTATTTGGGATCGGGGTGTGTTGAGAGCTTTGTAAATTTTCCCGGTGATAATAAAAAAGGATCGGTAGCAGGTCCCGGAGACGTAGGCACGATTGGCCGAACTCCGTTAACAAATTTTGTGTGTCTCTTCCCGCTCCCGAAAATTCTGATTTTCCGCAAGGAAATTTGACCCGTATTTCCTAACAGAACAAAGTGTAGAAGAGCTTGTCTCAGCGTTGGCCTTTGATCTTGTGCTTGGTCCAGTTGAGAAGCTAATGCGTCCTCCATCAAGCTAGCACGCCCGTCTGATTGTTGAAGCTGATCCAAGTTGCTTTTCTCCTGCTCAGTTTGTTCTCCACACCAAGTTGAGCTTGCAGATTGATCTTCATGCTCAGGACATGGTCGGATTTTTCCTGGTCCAGCTCCTCTCCATACTGATTCATGATCATTCCATGACTACCAGAGGCCGCATCAAGTCTCTTATCCTTCTCTCTGTCTAATACCTCATAAACCATTCCAATGAGACATTGAAACTGCCCATTCAGTTAAGCTTTGATTCGTAGATTAGCTAGCCAATACATTGGATCACATGCCTTGAGTGTGAGCCTGCTCAGGATCACATCAACTTTCGACACAAACCTGGTGAAACCATAATGTTGTTGTAGAAATGTCATACTGACCCCTTTAGAATCAACAGTAAAACCTTTAAGTCACTCATGCTCCATATCTCTGAAACAGTCTTTAACTTAACTTTGATGTTCTTGAACAGACTGCACTTGAGCATCACTTTGTACCGCTGCATACTTAAGCAGGACACGCCGCGTAAAACCACATGATTAAGAAAACTTTCGACTCAAATATCTTTGCTCCACCATCTGATCAACCTGTTATGCAACAATAGAATCTCCACTAACGGATTTAGACCCCATTGCTAGTTGAATGAATTGAGCCTCATACCTACTAGACCTTGATATGCCTTGGCTCTCCTTCATAAGCTGCTTGTGATATCCTATCTAGAATCCTTGATATCCCACCTTTACTCAGATGTGAATCCATTCTCTCAATACCCTTCTTGTATTGAGATGTCTCCAAAACCGAACATGTGCATCACCATCAAAGACTTGAACACTCCTGTTAGTCATTGAACCTTCCATTAGCCTGATGAGTACTTGGCCATCATTGAGTACCTGGCCATTACCTAATGAACTTTCCTGAGAAAACTGCCTCAGTATTTTCTTGTGATGCGAACATAATCTAGAACTCCATATGTTCCTTTCTTTACATGCAATCGATTTTTCCTTGCATTTAGACCTTCATGAAGCTTCTTTCAGTTCCATGACTTGAGCTTGAGATGAGCCTGCTTGTGGAGAGAAAGTTTTACCCTTCTTGAGATGACAAACTGTAAGACAAGTCTCTACAATTCCTGCAATTGTGCAATATCTGCAATGTCTTCAAACAGCTTCTTACTTTGCTTCATCTCACCCTCATTCATCTTCATTACTCAATCTTTCAGTACCTCTTGATATTTCCTTTCCTTCAGTTTAACTAAGTACTTCACCACGTTTTACCTTGCATCATACTTGGCTCCTCTGTATCAACTTCACTGCAGTGTACTCATGATACATATGCCGATTTACTTGTCTTGCCTACAAGTTACCTTATGTAAGACTCCTTTTACAAACTCCTTAAGATGCACCTTGTACTTGTTAACTGATCTTGACACCTCTGGCCTTGACACTCTGAACATATCCATGATACCCTCTTATCATGGAATCGATTTCCCTTTCAGCTCTTACTCCCTTGAGCTGACCAAGTTGCTAACATAACCCTTCAGCTGAACCAATCAAGACATCTTCTAAAATAGAAATCCATTGATTCACTCCACCTGGAATCAGATTATATATATCCACGATGCATCAGTCCTCATATAATATCAGTGGCTCCACCTGAATCAAACAACCTTTAGAAGTACCATGTCTCTGAAAATAACCAAGTTTCTGCAACTCTTTGTGGTTCCTGTCGGCCTTTTAACCATATCTCTCATCATCCAAGCATGTGATGCTCATGAGATACTCCCTTACAGCTTCTCATGTGTCAAACTCGAATTCATGACGAGTTTCTCCAGCTGTAAATATACCTGAACCATTACATGTTCAAGCATGAAGTTTCGACCTTATCAAATCTGCAAATTTCTCTTTTTGCTTGTGAGCTTCAATTCTTCTTCGAGAGCTCCACCTCAACGATTGTGGTCGCAAAAGATTTTCTTGATACAAAGAAGAGCCCCACTCCTAGAATAGTTAGCCACTCACCAACAAAACCGGTGTCCCTTACTTCCTCTGAGACTATTCAACTGAAACCTCTGACTCAGACATCCATGAAGATTCCTCTAAGGTATAACTCACACGCTTCTGCTAGCTATGGTAGCGATTTTATGCTTCTTGAACAAGTGTTGATGATTGTTGTCTCATACCTTTTACTCTCATGATTACAATCAGTCGTAACAACCTTTTCAACCTGATTCTGCCTGCTCATTTTCCTCTGCCTTTGACAAGAATCTTCAAGCTAAGTATAACCTTGAATCGCCTTTTCCCTTAGGTTTCTTCATGTCACTCACACGACCCCACTTAAGTTGCTACATGTTGTTACCACAAATAGCCATTTGCTCCATCATATCCTTGTGTAGGCTTTTACACATTTTTCCCTTGCTCTAGTTTCTTCTTCGTGGAGGTACAACCTATATTAGCCACACTAACTTGGTGACTCTTCTGGCTTTCTTTTAACCTGCCAGAAACCTTGCCTCTTATGCACCCAATGAGACTGACTTGAGTTGATTCGAAACATAACCACACATGTTTCTTCGCTTTATTGCCACACTGACAACCAACATGTGTAGCTGCAAGATCCGTTGATCATCCATCGCAAAGGTAACCTACATTTCTTGTGATCTATGAAAAACCTTCAGTCCCTGTGAGATTGATGACATTTGATTCTTTCTCTTTAAGCTTAGCTTTGTCTTAATGTGAGTTTGTCTTCCCTTGAGATATCTTTCATCCCAAACGACTCAAATCAATCTCCAACAATTCTGATCACGAACACGTCCACCTATGCAGTTGTTCTTGCTACATCTTATGCGAGTCTTCCCTTTCTTGCAAACACCGCTGCATCCCTTGCAAGTCTTTCATCATGATTTCCCAAAACTGAAACCATCACATGCATTTAGATCCTCTTGTGAACGTTTCTTCCTCTATCTCTGATGCCTTCTTTGTCTACCACAAACAAACGCCATCTGCTTATTTCTCTGACGTTGCCTAAATTTCAGCATCATCCCCGATTCGTCACACTTGAAAATAATGATGTGATCGTTACTACAAATCTATTGATTCTTCTTCTCCAGAATTTCCAGCTGATGTTTATGCTAACTTGAAGCTCTTGCGGAATCTGAATCACCACTGTCTCTAACCAGAAGCTCTTTGACTCAATACTTACCAATCTCAACAGCCTGTAGACACCAACTTTTGATAATTTTCT
Organism: Moricandia arvensis; assembly: GCA_905132765.1. Lineage (NCBI taxonomy): Eukaryota > Viridiplantae > Streptophyta > Magnoliopsida > Brassicales > Brassicaceae > Moricandia > Moricandia arvensis. The sequence goes on from CAJHQP010002589.1 coordinate 9,793, forward strand.
TTGTAATAACTTGAATGAACACTTTGTCTTGAACATCACTCTGAACCGTTGTTGTTGCCAAAAGAACACGCCACTTAGTTCAACTCGCTAAGAAGACTTTTGACGCAAAGGACCTCTGCTTAACCTCTGCTCAAACAAATCATTACATCTGCAACCGTGATACCCTGTAGACCCATTTGTTTCCCCTTATATGTCCTGAGAAACCAAAACAAATTACTACTGAATCCCATGCAGAAAACCCGAAACATACATGTTTCCATCATGAATGTCTCGATTTGAATCTGCCACCTGTTCAGCTAAACTCTGCCTTGAACAAGCAAAGTCCGTGAGCTTGCAGATTCATTATGGTAGAATTAATATGTGTTACGCCAAACACACTGCTCCAACAGCTCACACCAAACAATCTTCATAAAATACCACACTGCATTCCCTCTGAAAATAGCAATCTTGTAGTATCTTGTTCTTTGATCTTCTACCCAACTGTAGACTCCAATGATCACACATAGGCGAACCCCGCATGAGTCAATTTACTTCAACCATTCTGCAACACCCTTCACACTGACTAAAGAATATCATACTGATACTCGAACAGCCATGAAACACTCATATCATTCAAGGTTCTAAGGCGTCCCTTAGTTCTAGGAATTTATGAGATACCGAGGTGAAATGTCCACATAGAATATAACACCACTTGCGACTGATATACCAAGTAGATTGAACCTAAGAACACTGTCAATCCCATACACAACCAATGCGAAAACCCCTTGTATTCCAATATGCTTTCAGCTCTAATAGATTGCAGAACATGAAGAAACCCGAAACTCCAATGCATATAGTCACACTCGCCTTGTGACTGCATATCGAGGACAACTCTAAAACCCCTCTTTCTTATGCTAGCAGCCTGCCACCATCTTATATTGTGAGTAATCTGAAGTCCTTCTCACATAGTAGACGTTCTTGCACCTTAGAGAACTCTAGAGAAACCCTGATTTCAAAATTAGAAATCATCTCAACCGATTCAACTGACTTGTGAATCCTTCCTCCATAAACTTGTGCAGCTGCAGCCAAGAACTTGCACAATTTTCCTACTTCTCTTGTAAACCGAAAAACCTCTTTCACCTGATCTTGATCTCGGTTTATCCGCTGATATTTATCCTAATTAGACTTCCACGTGTGTAGAACCACGTGACCACCTGGGCTCTGATACCACTTTGTAAGGCATTTTACCAAGCAAGCAATCACATTAGCATGCTCTAATACCACTTTGTTATGGAAATACCTTTGTCCATGGACCTACTCATACAATTCACATACATTCTTGTTCATGACTCAAGAATTGTTCACCCAGTTCACGGCCGCACTGCTACCTCAAGAATCGGAAAAACACCTCCGATGTGGTTTACAAGATCATTACTCTCTCTGTCCTGGATATACAAACCCTAGAGAGTATACAAGAGATACAAGAGAAGTACATGGTTAAGAGCTAAGCCTAGAACAACATATCATCTCTAGCTTACTCTATCTCTCTAAGAGACGCCATGGAAACCCTCCCTGGAAGCTTGAAGCTTCTGCCTCCCAGAAGCTTGGCTTAGAGATCTCTGTTGTGATCTCTCCTTCTTTGTATTGTCAGCACTTAACCTAATGGGCTTCATTGATTAGGTCCATAAGTTGTCCGTGCGTTACTTGTGTAAGCCGACCCAAGTTGAACACGTCTGATGGGCTTGACCAAACCTCACAATTTTCTCTCGAAGTGACTCAATCACAGAGCCAACCAGTGGTGGAGATGAGTAAATAAGCTCTTGAGAAGTCTAGTGATTATTATAATTAGGACTCATTTCTTCCAGGCTCATTTGAGTAGTTTTATCTCTTGTTGAAACCACCTTAGATTGCACCGCCATCGACATCTCTTTTGAGTAGTTTTATCTCCTTTGCAAAATCATTCAATATTTCTAATTCAACAAAGCTTAGATCAATAGTTCAACAAAATATGCTCAATCATATGATATTTTGAACATTTATCTAATTAGATTTTTAAACGTGAGTCTATATGCAGTTTCCAATGCAAGAATTTCAGATTAGTTGCATCCTATAGATAGAAGTGATATTATTATTATTATTATTATTATTATTATTATTATTATTATTATTATTATTACTAGAAAAAAACCTGTGCGATATCGCACGGGAACTCATTTTATAAAAATATGTTATTTTAGATATTATAATAAATATATGTTAATTTATATTGATATGATATTTTTGTATCTATAATAGTATCGTAAATTTATAGAAGAGTTTATAAAACAACAACTTTTATTATAACTATTCAAAATAGCGATACATGTGCACTCTTTTGATGATAATACTATTCGCATTTTTTCATTCACGAAACATTCATACCTCTTAAAAAATAGCATGTGCGCACCCCTTCGGACACGACACATTCGCACCCATTCAGACACGATACGTATGCACCCTTTCGGAAACAAAATGTTTACATCCCTTTAGACATAAATTGTTTGTACCCCTTCAAACACAAATGTTCACACTTTTTTTGCCACGAAACGTTCACACCCTTTGGGTGATGATCTATTCGGATCTCAAGAGCCTTTCTAATAATATATATAAGTTTAAGAGTTGTGTCTTTTAACATCCTTTTAATCATTATTGCATAACGCAGCACAATCTTAATCATTATTGCATAAATAACATATATTTTCCAAGCTAAATTTAAATAGTCTTTTGCATCAATATTTTCTATATTAAGACGACACAATCATTTAACCTAATAATTATAAAAAGACATTTATTAACATATCTTAACTATCATTTTTTTTTCAAAAGTTTCATATTGAGAAAACAAAATCAATCTCATTTTTTATGAAAAGGTACAACTCTTAACAATAAATAGGTTCACTTATTAAGATACAACTTTTAAGGGAACAATTTTTTTTTTGACGCCTCCTGCAATTTATTTAGGGGACAACTTTGAAGAGCTATGAAGATTCAATTTGCTAACGTCGTTTGCTAAAGTGACTCAATTTATTTAGGGGACACCTTTGAAGATTCTATTACCGGTTTAAAATGACAAAAGACACAAGTAAATGTTCGCACTTTTTTTGCCACGAAACGTTCACACCCTTTGGGTGATGATCTATTCGGATCTCAAGAGCCTTTCTAATAATATATATAAGTTTAAGAGTTGTGTCTTTTAACATCCTTTTAATCATTATTGCATAACGCAGCACAATCTTAATCATTATTGCATAAATAACATATATTTTCCAAGCTAAATTTAAATAGTCTTTTGCATCAATATTTTCTATATTAAGACGACACAATCATTTAACCTAATAATTATAAAAAGACATTTATTAACATATCTTAACTATCATTTTTTTTTTCAAAAGTTTCATATTGAGAAAACAAAATCAATCTCATTTTTTATGAAAAGGTACAACTCTTAACAATAAATAGGTTCACTTATTAAGATACAACTTTTAAGGGAACAATTTTTTTTTTTGACGCCTCCTGCAATTTATTTAGGGGACAACTTTGAAGAGCTATGAAGATTCAATTTGCTAACGTCGTTTGCTAAAGTGACTCAATTTATTTAGGGGACACCTTTGAAGATTCTATTACCGGTTTAAAATGACAAAAGACACAAGTACTACTTGAAGTCAAACCGGAGATAAGTTAAGTTTAATATATCCTCCAAAGGAATCACAAACGAAGAATGCAGTAAAGCAAATAAAGATGAAAAGATCTAGTTAGCTAGACATTAATAGAAATTGGAAAAAGGAAGCGAACATTCTATCAAGAGAACAAGAAATTACACGGATGTTTAATTTTCATAACTCTAGGATCAGTTCTCTTGGAAGAAACATCACATACCAATTAAAAAGAAAATAATTATTTGGAGTACAAAATGTTGGAGGTGCGAAGAGAGATTGTTCGTCGCCTAAAAGAGACACAAGTCAGCCCATCTTTTCCCAAGCAATTCCAAAAACACTGAAAAGGAGAGCAAATTCTCTTGAAATATAAAAAAAACAGCCACGGAGTTGATTTATTTCCCTAAGAAAATCAAACAAATGGTGAAATAGGAGAAAAAAATTTGTAGAGACAAATACGTTTATGATAAAAAGGTGGAAGAAAAATCAAAACTAAAAGAGGCAAAAATCAAACAGCCATACGGTGACCAGATATGAAAAACAAACCTTCTCGAACTGGGGATAGAGAGCGACACACATAAATGGTTTACAGTGGCGATTACGTTGAAATTGAATCTGAAATTGAAGGGGTACTAGAAAGGTGATGATGTGTAATAAACATGAGACGGGATATATATAGATTGATAGAGTCGTCATTAAGGGTTGTGTTCTTTGAGAGGCAACGTTTCAAGGGAAAAGTTGCCAAATAAAACAGTTTTTTAGATGATGTGAGCAAGAGAAAAGTTGTGTTGTTTGAGAAGGAGACAGATTCAAGGAAAACTTCTAAACAAGACAGTTTTTTAAATGACGTGAACAAGGGAACTCTTTATCCATTATTAGATCATAAAGACAAACAAACTCAACCCTAGGATTTAAGGTTTTTTTTCCCATAAAAAGATGACGCAGCAGTTACAAAAATAAGTTTGCTATTATATATAGATATAGATTATAATTATTTTTATAAAAAGTTTCCAAAAGTTGCATATTAAAATAAATTATTTTCAGCTTTTTTATAAAAAGATACAACCGTTCGAATTAATGAGGATTGCTATTATTAATAGATTAGAAATTACACTAAATTAGTTATATATGTTTTATTTATTTTGTTTTAAAAATAATTAAGTTTATAAAGAATAAAATATTGATATTTTAATATCTAAACAAATTATGGTTAAAAGTGGACTTCTGATTAGTAACTAAAAATGTTACTACACAAAGTAAAAATATAAAAAATAACTAATGTATTAACAGTTATTATAATTTCTTATATACATATATTATTATTTATAAAAACATTAAGATATTTTTAACGTTGATTTATAGTATAAAAGAAAAGCTATTATATTATAAATTACTTTTTAGAATATATTTTATATAGTTTATAAGTAAATGAGAAATGAAGAAAAGGAAATGATGAAGCATTATATACTTTCCATAATTTCAATAATTAATCACTATAAATGATTATGTGTAATATTATATTGAGTGTTTGGCAACAAATATTAACTAGTTCTAGGATTTCTTCTTTTAAACTTGATTAAAATAAATAGATAAATAAAATTGATCAACAGACAAGTTATAACATTTTTTCTTAAACTTCAATTACGACTGACACATTAAGTGACTTCTCATCTAATATATAACTAGAGCTGGACCCGCTCACCGAGCGGATGTTAATTTAAATCAACTCAAACCCCGTCTAGAAATTTATAATATGAACTTACCTGGACCCGGAAGGATCAACTCAAATCCCGTCTAGAAATTTATAATATATACATGTAGTTTAGTTTTAGAACAACAAAAAACGATATCAAAAAACCGATTTCTATTCGGATGGATAGTTAGATGAATGTGAATAAATAAAAACTATTTATTAACCGGTTGGAATATTTGTCACGAATGAAATTATTTTATTTAAACATATGAAATTATTATGATTAACACGTAAAATAAGTGATGTTAATTATTATAATAAATATAATTAATGAAGTAATTAGAAAAAGTAAAAAAGGAAAATATAATAAAACATTTTAAAATTTGGATAAGACAACATTACTAATTAGTAGCTTCATTAAAAAATCAATTGCTTCATTTATTATAGTGTAATAAATCGATTAAGTTAATTTGGATAAGACAACATTCCTAATTAGTAACTTCATTAAAACATCAATAACTTCATTAATTACTGTTGTAATAAATAACTAAATTTTAGCATTTTCAGATTGTACTTCTGTTTTAATAATATAAATATAATTATTTGTAATTTAGCATTTTCTCATTGTCATCTATTCGTGTAATATTGAACGGATTTATTAGACATATATCACATATGACATATTTAAAGGAATTATTACATTCACTAGTATTCGCTCGAATCTCTATGGTCTAAGATGCTTGGTATGACTGCATAACAGAATTTGAGTAAAACTAAGTAGATGAAAATAATTCTTGAACACAAGATTGACTTCGTATTCTAAGTAAAAATATTAATTTTATTAGTTAATTATCATCAACACTATTTAAAACCTAATATAATTAAAAATTTTAAATGCAACCTAATATAACTTAAATTTTTAAATGCAACCTAATATAGCTTAAATTTTTGAACTTTTATCTAAAATTTTAAACACAATGGCGACGTTGTCTTTCAAAAAATTATGTTTTATTAGGCTTAAATATTGTTGACAATAATTAATTTATGAATTCAATTTTCATATTTAGAGTAGGATGTCAACCTTCTTTTCGTTTTTCCATTATTTCTGATATTCAAGTCATACTTTCCACATGCTCTGCAAAATAATGCAGAGGTTATTGTTCTTCTCATTGATTTCTAAACAAATATGTTCTACTTTTATCCTATTGAGATATATTATTCATGCTTTATCAAACATTATTAATCATTTGCTAAATATATTAAAATATTTATGAATATTTATAAATCGGTTATAATGTTTATAAAATAGTGTATAAATTTTATAAATTAATTTTAAAGGCTTATAAATCAAATTTAAATGCATAAATGTAAATAAAACTTTTAAAATATTGAATAAATTTTAGTGATAAAAACCCTCAACTATTTTTATATCGTAAGAAAACCTCTCAACTAAGTTTTCAGGATTATAAACAGGATTTTAGTAATTAAACCCCTTAACTAAAGAAGAATCGTAAAATAAACCAGAAACTAAATATCCTACGAAATAAACCTTTAATTTTAGTTCTGTTAACCCCTGTTACCCTTCCTCTAAAATACCTTGATGGAGGGTAAAATTTGTTAACGGTTTATAAGTTGAGAGTTTATAATCCTGAAAACTTAGTTGAGGGTTTATATTTCTGAAAACTTAGTTGAGGGATTTTCTTACGATTCAAAAATAATTGAGGGTTTTATCACTAAAAGACATTAAATGTTTTAAAAGCTTTATTATAATTTATGCATTGTTTATACTTGGTTTATAATCCTTTAAAAATAATTTATAAATTTTATACATTATTTTATCAATTTTATAACCGATTTATAAAAATTCGTAAATATTTTAATATTTTTATAAATGATTAATAAGACTTCATAAAACAAGAATAATATACCCCAATAGGACAAAATTATAACCTATTGGTTTAAAAATCAATGAGAAAAAATTAACCTTTGCATTACTTGTAGAGCAGATATAAGGTATGACTCAAATGTGAGAAATAATGGAAAAAAGAAAAGATGATTTGTGTCCTACTCTAAATAAAAAAAATGACTTTATAAATTAATTATTGTCAGCAATATTTGAAGTCTTATAAAACTTATTTTTTTTAAATACAATGTCGTCATTTTTAAATAATTTGTATTTGACTTTCTTTTTAACCGGCTGTCTTTCTCTTTGACCTAATATAACCGACTGTTATCTCTTTGACGTCATAAATTAATTATCGTCAACAATGTTTTCAACATTCTCAAATAATTTGTATTTGACAATGCTGACATTGCATTTAAAATTTAAGTTATATTAGGTTTTAAATAGTGTTGACGATAATTAACCGTTCATAAATTTAATTGATAGTCATTCATAAATAAAGAATTTCATCACTAAGAATTAGATTATATCTATGAAGCTGAAACAAAAAATTACTATGAAGTGTGTTTAGTTGACGATATATATATATGTATATATATATATATAATTGGTCATCTTATTGTATAAAGTAAAGTCGTCTCTCTTGTGAGACTGTCATGTCATTAAGTAAGATAAGGAGAGAATGACACATGTCTTTTTTTGTTGTGGGTCAATTTTTACAAACTAAAGTGTGTGCTAAATTTTATGTGGGCCTCCGTAATTGTTTGTGAAATTGGGCTTCTAATATTATTACCAAAGCCTCCAACTATTAGATTCATCTTCAATACTAGGTTCAAACCATTGTCGTTTATTCGCCGTCGAAGAACAGCTCCAGCTTAGCCAACCGTCTATGAAGATCCTTATGTGTTTCGAACACCAATTTTTTCCGATCAATATCTGCTGGGAGCCAACGTCTCTGTCTAATCACTTCAAGTTCTCCTGATTGGTTATCGAATCTAATATTGTTACGATGGGTCTCGACTGCATTCAATTATCGTCATTAACCCGCTCATTAACATCATCTCGCCATTTCTCACACGATTTCTCATTCAATACATCCCCTCATTTACAACTATAAATATGAGAGTTTCTTTATGTGAAATCATCAGTTCCATCCTCTCAATCATTCCCAAACTTTCAGAGATTATAATGGCAAACTTCTTCTCATGCTCTCCGACTTGAAAGCCGTCGTTTTTCGCCTGCTGAGATTTAGAGAGTCGAGATATCTCTGTAGCATGCATGCTTTGTGTTTCTTCTTTATATAACGATCTCTTGCTTGAAAGTTTTGAATTTTTGTGATGGAGTTCAACATTGAACTTGCTGAGACGAAAAGTCATGTGCTTTGAATGAAGAATATTAATTTTTGACAGGTTCGATAACAACGACTATGTTACAGGATTTAAGGGTCTTGAACAGTTGAACATGCACAAGTCGAATCTCCATAAGTATCAGTTCACAAGCTATTTACTTGCATAAATTTACTAAGTTACTACTTTTTGATTAGCTTTTACAGCGTGGTAGCAGCATTAGGATCTATATTTGCGTTCTCTTTGGTGAGCAAGTCTTGCAAGGACAACCGCTCAATGGAATTACTACAACAGCTGGTTTTACTGTTTTCCAAAAAATATTTTTCTTTTTTCACCTTCATCGTCCATGGTTTCTCAATCGCTCAGCCCAAGCTTTTCTTTTTTCATCATCTCCCTCTCAATTATGGAGACAATGAAACTGGCAAAACGTTTCCCAATTCCATTTACGGTTACTAAGTTTTTACCCTTCACTAGATAATGTAGTTGTCTTGAAACTTTTTAATTAATCAGTTCTGGCTATCGTCAATTGAAGTATAATTGGTACATCAGGTAATTTTAGTATTTATTTTTGGTTATGAATTTTTTTTTGTGACCAGATTTTTGGTTTCATATTGTTTTTTTGGTATTATTTTGGAAACAGTAAAAAAAAATTTACCAACCATAACACCACTATTATAATAAACAGATATAGTTTTTCTAAATTAAGCAAGACAATTTAAGCAAGAGATGTCTTTGTCTTAAAGTTTTTTTTTAAAAAAAGAATTCAAATTTAGTTGATTTAATTGTAATAGTAAAGTATGAACAAGTACTACAATACACAATAATTCAATAAAAGTAAATAAAACAAACAAATAAAAGAATTACTCTCTCATGAAAAATATATTGTTTTATTCAGAGAATAATTATGTATTCAGCAATTTAATCAACCGGATTAGCCCTAGTTTTCTAGAAGACTTTGTTTTATTACTTTAAGAGGAGATTTCTTTAAAAAAATAAATATGTATGCAAATCTATAAAAGTCCATAACAATCAACGGAAATTCATAAAAGTACTTTATAAAATATTTGTTACATCTACTTAACTTTTAAAATCATCAAATTCTACATAATTCTTGTCCCAATAATTCTCCCCTTTAGTTTTATTACTTTTTAGAAACACTCCGATACATTTTATCGAATAGTTTATTCTTGTATGCATACTTATCTACCAATACAACAACATGCTGGTGGCCTACAAGAGCCAAACAACCAACCTTCCCTTCGTCTTCTACAGAACGCAGTGCAGCCTCTGTCTCCTCCCCTTTCACAAGGATTAAATTTGAAGCATTTTACAGAATCCTTCATTCCAACACCTATTTAGCAATAACAATAATTAAGCCAATATGCACATTCATATAAAAGAGATGCAATCATGTACCTAAGTAGAAAGAGGAATGTGTAATAGTAAACAAGTACCAGGAATGATAGTGGACATCGTATGACAATGAACAGACGATATAAACAAAAAGATGGTGAAAAAAACTAATGTGACTAAAGTTTTCATAGTGATAGCCATTTTTACAATAGATCCTTTTAATCTTTTCATACTTTGTTACGCTTAAGATGATTATATATAATATAACAGAATTAGACATTACATATATTCTGGTCAAACCTCAAAGATTTATTTCTGTAATAGACTTATAGTCAAAAGAAAATAAGCTTTGAATGGACAAAACAAAAATAGAAATATGAGGAACATTGACTTTTTATTTAGAGAAAAGTTGGAAAAATACATTTATATGAGTTTCTAATTTGAAAACTACATCATTATCTTCTTTTTACTTTATTTGTAACTTAACAAAATTATCCAATCTAAATATTTAAAATTATTGTAATGTATTTTTCATCATAATCATTTAAATATATCATATCTTCTCATTCCTCTAGTTTCTTTTTCTGGCTCTCCATTTTTATATTGCATATCTTCTCTTTCCTTTCGTAGCTTTGCCTTATTTTCTAAGTTGGAAATCTTTGAGTTAAGTTTTGTAAATTTATTTTTCATACTGTTTCTCAAATCTGTCACATGTCAAAAATAGTTTTTCGACAAGACTTAAGACGCGATACTTTTTTTTTCTTTTACAATTTTTGTAAGAAAAATGTGAGTTTTTTTTTCCCAACAAATCAGACATTGTAAATAATCCATTCATGACAAATTAAACCTAAGTGGTGGTAGTTATAATCTAAGTAGTGGTAATTACAACCGCAACTCTTTTACTTAATACTCCAGATTTATTAGTCAACTCGACATTGATCTTTTTTTTTTCTTAATCTCAAGTTGTGTGTTTTCCTTAATTTCTTCTCCCTTTCTTTGGCCAGTACTCAGTTTATGATTTTAAGAACTTAATACTCCAGATTTAGAGAAAAATACATTCAAAGACAGTTTTAAGTTTTTTATAACACTATAGGTCACTTTCCACTACTACAACACTTTTTTCTAACTTTATCAAGTTTTGTTACGTTTATTAGTTGAAATCAAAACAAGTTATAACTAGTAGGTCCCATTTTTCTCTCTCATTATCTTTCTTTCCTCAAAATTAAAATATTTTTTTACAGAACAAAAAGACATTGAAATTTACAGAACAAGTTTACTCCGATGAAGAACTTATCTCCAGTAATGAAAGATTGATAACCCCTCTTATAATTTCAGACAAGAATTTCTTTGGTAACGAACAATCGTTCATAAGAAAAAAAATTCAGACTATTCTTGGAGCGGTAAAAAACCTTGTGATTTCTTCTCTAATTAATGAACAACCATTGTTCTTGTCCAACGATAACTTCGTTGTCGGCGACCTCAAACCCTAAGCACCATTCTAACATAGCTTTACAACTATTTGCATCAAGGTCAAATCGTCTCCTCCTTACCATGATCGTCATGCTCGAGACTAGAGTTGTGGATGATGGAATTATAGTCGCTTTGGCCGAAAATCGAAGAAAAAAAAGCTTCACAAAAGCAACAATGGTGAAATTTTGATTATTTGCATATTTGGACCTCCAACTCTTGTTTATTCTCCAATTTATCTTAAAATTCTATTATGTTCACGAATTTTCCCCGAAACTTTTAGTTGTGCAATTCAGACCTACCGAATATTCTGATTTTGTAATATTGGTTTGTGCCACTTTGTTTTATTTTGTTTATGCCTCTGGTGTTTCAGATTTACAAATAAATCCTTTTGATTCGGTCTCATAATTCATATGTTCATACTGATAAATTGGCTAGGCTACTTTATACAAAAAAATATCATTGATGTTGTCCATATAGAAGCAAACATAAAACTCCAAAAGAATATCAATGATTTTGGGTGTCTATGTGGACACTATATTATGGATTAGTGGTATAAATGATTTTAATGAAGTTACAAATTTTCGGTTTTATCCTATATGATAACTTGAGCAATGTTTGCATGTACACATGTCATTTGTCTTCATTTTTCAGCAACTATACTAAACACTATTAAAATCATAATAACTTGAGAAATGTACAAATAAATCGGTGTACACAACGTCGCCGTGACTTTCTCCACCTCGTCAAGTCTTCTTATCCGCCTTTAAATCACCAAGCCAAAGTTTTCTCCTCCGCAAAACTGAGCCATCGTAAGTACATATGTACATCAAATTCAAAGTGTACATGTGTACACTACATATGTTCTTAGATATACACAAACTGCACTACGATTGCGTACAAGATCACAATTAAAACAAAATTACAATAATTTGGAAACATCACATGTATTTAGATTTATTTAGGGGATATATATGTTGAATTGCATTAACATGAGGTAAAAATGCACAATTAGTAAATTTAGTTGTAAGAGCATGCTTCCATGTAAAAAGATTATTATATGTGTACAATTTGATTGTGTACACAATATAGCATGTATACATGTACGTTGAAGGTAAATCCAAATAATAGTAGTTGCATGTGATAAGTGACAAATACATCAAGGTTTGTGATGAAGTTGTACATATATAGATTGATTGGTGTTGCTTAATCAAAATTTTCAAAATTGATAACAAAATAAATCAAGTCTAACTAAAAATAGTGTCATTGACAATATGTGTTCACATAATCCAAATGAATTACTCGTCTTTATGCTAACGATTACAGTTGTTATTGGATATGTCTGTTTTTATATTTTAACTTGCAAATATATGTTAAAATATATTTTATGTACAATGTATTGGCGTACATGTAAATTTTGTAAAAAATTGTACATGTGAACAATTAATAATATGTGTACACACTGACATTATTGACCTTACAAATTTTTAAACTTTTAAATGTATGTAAAAATGTTATATGATGTACATTTTAATCATTATACAAGTAAATTGGTGTACATTTGTATCATTGTACATATTTGATAGCTAATTGATTTGGTTTTGATTAAAAGTTTCGATGGAAATTAAATATGATTTTAACAGTTTTAAGATTTTAATAGAACTAATCGCTAGGGACCATTTGTGCAATTATAAGGAAGAATTGAAATGCTCATTTTTAGAAGTTTGAGATAATTCATAAGGATTTATATGCAATTTGGAGAGTTTCAAATTAAACTGAAAATAACTACAAAATTGAAGGACTAAATGTGCAAAATGATGTTAATCCACCATTGTTGCGCGAGCTTTCCTCCATGACGTGAAAACTGAAGCGACGACGACTCCCAACATATTTATGGCGAGAAAGAAACTTCACCATGAAAAAATAAGTTTGGTTGTGGTTGTGAATCTAAAAAAGGAGGAGATGTAGCGGAGAGGGTTGCGTAGATTTGACGCAATTTAAAAAACTCAGTGACCGAGGAAGTACAATGATTTAGCATGGTGACCACGAGTTATCTTGACAGAGAAAACTACCATCGTCTCTCACCACCCATTTTTTTCCAAGATTAAATTATTGTTGATTTCTGCTAAAAATGGTGAAGAAGATGACATTAATGTGTGGGTCCTACTAACTTTATCTTAGTTACGCTCTAGTTAGAAAATAATGGAACAAGTTAAGAAAAAGTGTTTTAGGAGCAAAAAGTGTCTTATTGTGTCATAAAAACTCAAAAACTACCTTAAAGTGTAAATCACTCCCAGATTTATTACATCACTACTCAGTACAAAAAGATTAAAAAACAAGAATCGTTCTGTTGCACATAACATATGGAGTGTAAGCAGGTTTTCCGACAAGTTTTGTGATACAAGGTCAATCTCTTGTTGAGACAAGTTATCAAGATAAATTTATGGAAGTTAAACCTAATTAATTCTATTAAATTCTTACAAAATCTATTAGAGGTTAGGTCCGGATTAACCTTTAGATTCATGCTTAACGCCATCACGAACATGCGTTTTTACCCTTTCTCAACTTTTCCATTTAACACAATCATTTTTTTGTTATTTTATTTTTGTTGTGATTGGTGAAAACAAAGCAGAATCCAAGGTAATAATATTATTCTCTGTAGCGTATAGAATTTCTTTTCTGCCTAAGAACTACTTTTATAGTTGGAAGAAATTAATCTCATGAAGTTCCTTAAGAGAAACTATTGAACATGACTAAAACGGATCGACTCAAATGGGCCTGGGCCTCGTGTAAGGCAAGTAACAGTTCCGCTTAAACCCTCCCATGCTTGGCTGTGCCTAGTACCGTTTCCGAAGATATCATGGCTACGCTTCATGATTGATGATGTGTTGGCGAGCTAGAGAAAGTTCTGTTTTATATTGTATGGCTTTTTAGAAATTCAATCATGTTCTTACATGATCATACAAACACCATCTAGTAGTTCTTACATAGATCTCTACAATGCTTCTTAGTTATGTCGGCTGATTATATGAGTAACGGAGAAACTATTTTGGTTTCTCTGTTCCAAGAATAGACAAAGTTCCCATATCTACTACTCAAGAAGCTTATTACATGTTCCAACTCCAATGGCTGCAGCAAGATGCCAACCAGCATGAAGGAAAGGCGTCTCAGGGAAGAAATCATCAGCAATGAAGAGAGCACCTCCTAGTAACGAAGACATCTTGTGTACGTTATGAGCTGTTCTGAGATCTGGATCCTTTAAGCTTCTTTTAGCAAATGCCACCTGAGTCAAATAAAAAGGTGTCATTCAATTAAATTACACCAATGAGTACTGTCAAGTGTCTCATGAGCTTTAGCACCTCCATCATCCCTGTGTGAACAGCAGAGACCATTAGAGGCTGAAACGGTAGAACTAATGCTGATGCAGCCATCAAGAACTTTGGGTTCTCATTCCTTAGAGCCCTTGACAGACACTGTCCAATACACAACCAAATCTAACCGGTTATATTGGCTAAAGACACAGTAAAGCCCGTCCTGAGTATAGCTAATTGAAACATTGGCATTGGTTGAACTTATACATATATGAACATAGGTCCGCAAACATTTTTTTTACTAAAATCTTTATTAAATTGTTTAAAACCTCCAAAATCTCAGGACATGCATGCAACATAGATTGAAGATGGGTTAAAAAGAGTGGAGCTTACTACTGTTGTTGTGGCAATCAATGTGTAATCTACCCATCTGAGGTACTTCCTCAACTTTCCTCTAGACGCATGATACAAACTTGATGCGATTCCAACTCCAATAAGAGAGTTTGCATACAACTTTGTGTTCAGATTCTTCCTATATAAATTGCATAGTTTCTTGTCAGAGAAAGTCTACTTACAAATGGATTAGGCAAATAAAGAGAGAGAGAGCCATTTACCTTGGTGCTTGCATTCCAAGGAAGATGAAAGGAAGCGAAGTAGCAACGTTAGCTGCTGTTTCCAAGACACTTTGGTCACCTGTCACATGAATCATGATCGTGACTCGTGAGATTGGGAAGACAAAGATGGAAAGTATTCATAGTGTTTATAAGAGTACCATGAATGCAGCAATGGATTGGTCTTAGACATGGAGGTCTTTGTTGCCAAACACGTCTGTAATAATAAAAAGAAGAGAAACTAAGTTACGAGAATTATCAACTGAGGAAGGTTAAAACGTCTGGTCATGCACGTACTCGATGAACAGTCTTTGATTTGTCCCCGTTTCTGAGGATTTGTAGTTGGTCTGAAAGTCACCAACTTGGGTTGTTCGGTCGTATGAGAAGGGCGACATGGCGTGAACTCCATGGATACCCTCAAGGGCGTTGCTTGACTTTGTTGCAGTTTGGAAGCTCATTGGCTCTTTCTCAAATCCACACGACCAGACCAAACTCTCTCTATTCGCCAGCAAAGAGATTACTTGCTGGCTGGTTCTGTTTGTTCTGTTCTGTAATGAATAATGATCAAAACAAAAAAAAAACAATATAATGGAGTACAAGTCGTTATAGGTTCTGTTACTCCACAAGAAGGAAGCAGCTAGAGAGATAGGGAGATAGAGAGAGAGGTCGAACCTGGAGGAATGGCTGTAATGGGAGAAAGTGTTGGAGAAGAATAAGCTAAATAAGATTTTGTAAACTAGAAACTAAATTTTATATAATAATATTACAATTTGGTCTTTTCTAAGGGTGTCTATGTCAATATTAAGTTGGTCCCACATATTTTTTTTAAATCGTATGTTGACATACTAAAATAGTCGAACCTTTCACTTCGGTGTTTATTTGATTGACATAACTAACTCAGGTACAAGAGATTTTTTTAAAATTGATGGCGGATTTTTTTACTTATTTGAATGAGGCGTGGCGGTCGAGGCATTACAAGTGGTATTACAGCTGGTTAGCCATCTCGATTTTAACGCCGAGAGGCAACTTGAGACCTGTCGTGGGACACAACAAAGACGTTTTATTCTTTGAGAGGAGGTGAATGGAAACATCCCGAGCTGTGATATATATAAAAGGCTTAAGAGAATTGATTTAGTTACCTATGTCACCAAAGTTGACTTACCTTTTCCGTCACACATCCGTTTAGAACTCCAGAGTTAAGCGTGCTTAGGTTGGTATAGTTAAATGATGAATGAGCTATCAGGAAGTGATTCATGATACCATGCGAATGAATCCAAAACACAAGGAAGGTCGGTGGTGATTATATGGTCAGTAAACAATGATTTGGAGACTTTAGAAAAATTAACGAACCGATCGTTAGATGGAATGGGATCTACAGGTCGAGAGCGCGAATATGAGCAGCTCATTAACCGTGGACGGTCGGGACGTTATATTATTATTCCATGTCAACAAGCAAATTAAAGATTTCATCTCTACATATAAATTAGAAATTTTCATAAAGTAGTACGGAAAGTTTTAGGGATTAAACTTCCTGATTTTCAAACTATCTTATGTACATAACTTAATGTCGTAATCTTCCTGATTTTATTTGGTTTTCTAATGAAAATTACACTTCACTTGAAGACATAACAAAACGGAATTGAACTCAATGGAAGTGATGACTCCAATATTGCAATACGAAAAAAACAAAGATTTAGACAAGATACGAACAACAAAATCTTATACACACGTAAAGCTTAAAAAAACGAATTCGCCCCGCGCTTGCGCGGGGGCTATATTTCTAGTGAATAAATAAAAGAGAAGGAGCAAGTAGAAGAGGAAGAGGAGAGAATATAGAAAGAGAGATGCGAATGAGTCGAGAATCTTCTTCCTTAGGCCATCAGCATCAGCAAACCGGGGTGGGGTTTGCCACCTGGTCACTTTTCTATTTTTTCCGTTTGTTTTTCCAAAGAAAAAAAAGAAAGAAAAAATTAATAATAGGACGAATCTTGTCTCAACACGTGGTGAACCTCACATGTTAACGCCTCTTCCCCGTGAACCTGCAAAGACTGGGGTTCAACACTTTGACTTATTATAATATTTTTTTTCTAGGAGTTTGTGTCTTAACCTCCCAATGCGGATGGTCTTAACTCTCTTACTCCACGGCATATTCTCATCATCAATATTCTTATTACGGTTACCCGGTTTGATCCGGAACTTACGTTCATGCATGGGTTATATGATATGGCCTAATGGGCCAAGCCCAAAGTATTATGTGAACTGGGCTGTGTGGTAAATGCATGTCTTGTGAAATGTTGTCCTCTGAAGTTTTCTTGACGTTGGATTTTGATTTGGGTTTGTCCTGGGCTCAAATCTTTCGGGGATGTACTTTCCACGAAGAATAATGGTTTTAATTTAAAATAAACTGTCAACGAATCAAATAAGTCTATATTTTTTATAAATACTCCATAAAAATTTCTATATGTTGTGGAAAGATTGTCTTTCTCATTAACATATCGATCTTTATATACATGGTCATAGACCGTCATAGAGAAAGAGATAAATACTATAAGGAGGAGATAATGATAACTATAAATATGGATAATAATTAATGTCAACCACCTAGAGATTTATCCTTAACACTCCCCATTGGTTGACACATCTGGTTCAGAGATTGTTACATGCTTTTGATGTTGCCTCATTAAAACCTCTCCTGGTAAACCCAAAACCCAATGTGGTAAAAAGGGAAGCCATGACAGGAAAAAGAGTACAACACATGTAACTCCCCCTGATGAATGCACCACTGTAGATGACGCATTCCTATCTGGTGTCTGAGCTTCCGGAACGTCGAGGTTGCCTATGACTTGAAGATGATCAGTTGGATTTTCCCTTGAATGAACTTGTAACTTTTGGACGTCTTTATGTCTTCTGGAACTCCATTAAGATGTGGTCATGACGTACATCTTTGATGCTGATCACTCTGTGTCTTGGTTGGACGGATGGCACTCGACCGGTACTCAGATGGACTTTTAATCTGCGATTAAATCTTACTCGCAGGTTCTTTCATGTTCCACGGATATTCTAGTCTCATGGCTTAGCCATGACGTGGACATTTTATATAGGGTCATCGACCAATCATATATGAATCATCTTTAGATTCTTATGGACACACCTAGTCCATTTGGTCATATGTTAATTGTATATGCTAATGGTTTTGTCCATTATGGTCGATCTTTCTTTCTTATCTTTTGATATATCCATGTTAGGTAATAGACCTTATCTATCACATCCATAACCTATGAGTGTATGAGGTTATCTCATTAGTTGCTGCAATAAGTTTTATGATCTCATCAAACTATGGATTTGCAGTCAAATACACTTATGGACCTTATACATGGCTTATCGACCTTTCTTGCTTTTAGCAATACCATATCTATTAGGATTCAATTTGGCATACTTCTAGTCACTCTTTTAGTTCATTATGGTTTCCTTTATCCATAGGTATAAGTTTATGGTCGTGCCTTTACTTCTGTCCCATACTATAACTTTAAAACATCACGTACCATACATCCCTCTTGATGGTGTCCCATGACCTTCTTGCATTAGATCAAGCCGCGTGCTGATGTACCAATATTATGGTCATGGACCTTACTCACACATATCTGTAACTTGTCAATGAATGACTAATGTTGCTATAACAACTTTGTCTTATGTGTGATGATGTGTAGGTATAGTTTGGTGCACTATCTTTGTTCCTTAGGACCTATAATGTTATACCATGTTTTGGACCAATATACTAGTCATCCCTCATGGATGATTGGACTTAGAATGTAAGCGGACCTAGCCTTGGTTGGTATGTACTTTAGTATGGACCATACGGCTTTCTTAGCCTCTCCATACGTCCACTTATTATGAAGTTTGGTCGTATTGATTCCAACACTCATACCAATGACTTAGTCATTTGAACCATTCATTCTATTCAAGAATTGGCTTAGTATAAACACAAGGGTTTCATACATCTTTATATAAACATATGGACTGATTGTACTAAGTATTTTCTTAGTTTTTCACATTACTTGCAGCTGCATAATTTCAATCCATAAACAGCTTAGGAACATGCTGTTCTTTGAGAATTTCTTTTCTCACTTTCTTGTTTTCTTTTAACCATTCATCCAGTGAACCATATGCTACCTACTACATACTTACATGTCAATTTATTGACCAGACTTTGTCAAATTTAGTAGCCTCCACCACATTGGAGTATATCTCCTTATAAAGTGTTCCTTAATCTCTGTGAGTATCCTTGTGTCATCAAGCTATGCTTGAATGTCTTTTACTATCTCACGATTTTCTCACAAGATTCTTTTATTCATCACTGGTTTTTATCTGATGGCGTTTCTATGGCCAATACGCCCATCACTCTTTATGTATATTCCAACCCCACGGTTTATTTTATTTTATGAGTACTCTTTCGTGGGTTCATGATCCTCGCTTATATCTCTATGACCAAGTGCTACTTATCTTGCGCATTTTTATATCATTGGTATCGATACCCTTTCTGCGATCCATTGTACTCCAGACATGATCCAATTGGTTTGAGATCTTGTTATCTAGGACCTTCAATACCTAGCAGCTTGGCGTCCCAAGCTACATGGTCTGGTACCTTAGATGTTTCAGCTGGCCAGCCTTATCTCTATGTCTGGTCTGGTTTCCCTATTGACCTCGGATTTCATATTTTATGCACCTTTTCTCTTTTCCGAGGTTCTTTTTCTTATGGAACATATTAGTCTATCTATAGTAGACTCTGTAGCAACTTGTTTGTGTCTCTTCTAGGACATCAAATTCGTTTGGTGCTAAGCTGGTATGACCTTTTTCTTTTCATTTCTCGGGTCTATGTGTCTGGCATCTAATTTAGCTAGCTTTGCATAATCTTTTCTTTCTTTAGACGTCTTAAATCTCATTCTCTGGTATGAGGATCTTGCCAAGACAATGATGGTCAATACCATTCTCTTTTTCTTATCATATCCAGCTTATATATTTCTCCTTATGATGTTGGATAGTAGGATTCATAATCATGCAATCCGTGTACCTGGCTACAATATGATCACCCACATTTGGCTCAAGGTTTATTTAAAACTCGTGGGAGAAAGAAATACTTATCCAACATATATTCCCAATCCTCTTCAGAGGTTCCATCTTAGACGGCACAATTGTCTGTGGTGGTTTGTTTAATAAAAATCTCAAGATGGTATATGTCTGGCTTTATGACCCGTATTCATTCTGAGATGGGAATATCTATGCTCACTTATATGGCCTGATGCATACATTGCATTGTACATGTAAATTCATAATGTACCTAAGCATTAGGCTGGACGTGGATTGTGTACCACCAAGAGATCTTGAATCTCTAAGCCTTTTATGACATGGTTACAACCTATGTTGCACGAATTTGTTGTATGGTCATGTATCATTGGGTTTAATCCTCACTCCCCCTCATGAACATACTCATTTTCTGTGATGCTTAGGACAATAAAGCCTAATGAGTTTCCCTTGTGTACATGTTACACAACGTGAGATCTTATGGGATAACTCTGGTGCCTTTGCAATAGCAATCATGTTTTTAGACCTGGACGGCTAATCCAGTCATGCCATTAAGTGTAATTTCGTGGGTATACCAATTTGGGTATCCATGGCTCTTTTTGCCTCTTAACATACTGATCCTTAGCATAGTATAGATCAGTAGAGTACATAAGTATAGTTCTGGGCGGTTTTTATTTCAAATCTTTCGTAGGAATCCTATTTTTTCCTTTCTTACCCATTGTTTCTCATTTGGGGAAACCATTTATACTTAATCTTTATAATTCAATGGGTCTCATGGGTGAATATAGATCATTTGGATCTCTCTAGCCCTTTAGGCATTGCCTTGGCCATAGTTCTTTTAACTAGGCAACTATACTCTTTAATCTTTTGAACTCATCTTTATAAAGTATATGAATCATATTTTTATAATATACACTTTATGATTTAATTTTCGTTTTTTTTTTAATAATTTTTTTTCGAAAATTTTCCTTTTTCGAAAAGTTTTTTCGAATTTTTTTCTTAATTAGGTGCTTTGTATAATAAAAAAACTTATTTATTTCATAATATAAAGTTTAAAACAAAGCACCGCAAGAATTAAAAAATCAAAGCATAAAGCTTAACATAAAATCAGAATGTCTAAAAACTTATATTTTTAGTCAAGGTATAAACCAGCCTCACAATCCACGTTTTCCCACGTGGGTTTCTTGGGTTCTTCAGCCTTTTCATGAAGTCTCATCTGACTGTTTCTATACTCGTAGTATCTTTTCATAACTTTATCATATTCGCTGATGGTCTCTCTAATACGCTTTCTCAGCTTCTTTTTCAACAGGTATGACAAAAAAAGGTCATTATAGGTTTTGAATCTCTTAGCAATATATGAGATCAACTTATCCTGTCGATGAAATGTGGAATAGGTCTTATACAGTAAGTCCTCCTCTGTTACCACTTCACCTCATTGTTCAAGATTATAGGTGATTTTCACTAGAGCAGAATCATATTCGTCCACAGACTCAAAGTCCTGGAACATGAGGATTTTCCAGTCAAACATGGCCTTACGCCATTGCATCATTGAATTTCTGGTTTTTAATCTTGCCCAGAGGTCACAAGGATCCTCAATATTCTGGCACAGATTTCTCAGATCCTCAGTGAGATGAGAGCGCATATTTTTTTTTATTATGGCTCTTTTCTTTTCACTCTCAGTTGCTTTATTACTATCAATAATACATCTCCCAAGTCCTCTTGACTTCAGGGCAACTGTAGTGTTCATTACCCATTCTGCATAATTATCTCCATGGAGATTTAGGCTAGTATAATCCAAGGGCTCGAATTTCCACATCCAAAATTTCATTATTTATAAATTTTATGATCTTATATTTCAAAACTTATGTTGGTTGGTCGAGACATATAGCTCGAATAGAAATGAATTCAATTACATAATTAATCAAGAAATGAATTCTCGATTATAAGCCCATTCATACTTAATGGTATTAACCATTATAAACCCATTCATATTTAATCTTTATAAGATCTCTTTTATATATATATTATATATAGTTTTTTTTTTAATGCAAATATATAAATATGCGGATATATAAATTTTCTTTATATATATATATATATAGATCCCTTTTTTCTTTTTTATATATATACGGCTTATAGACATATCTTTATATATACGGTTTGTTTATATATCTTAATAATCGGTGTTAGATATATGTATATACGATTTATATATATCTTAATAGAATATTAGTATATCTTATATATAATATATTATGAAAATCGAATTGAAACAACAAGATTAATAACAAAAAAAAAACGTATGCATGTATAAATCAAAACACGTTCGCATGCATGTTATATTAAACATTGCGGCTAGGGTTTGCATGCATGTTAAATGGATTAGGTTTAATCTCAAAAATTGCGGCTATGGTTGATAATCAAAACGTGTGCATGCATGTTATATTAAACAAAATACAGCTAGGGTTTATACGTATTAAGGAAAACCGATTCATGCATATTCATGTGGATTCAAAACCGAATGCTCGTATGTTTTAAAAATCGATTCGGGAAGAACTTGCGGATTCATAAAATATCGATTAGGGTTTAAGAATTTGATTCAAAACGTTTTATGCTTTCAACAAAGAAAACAAGAATAGCCGTGTTAAGAGAGGAAATCGATTAGGGTTTAAATAGTTCATGCGATTTTAAAAACTATACGGCTTATATATATATCAAAACCAAAAGCATATGATAAACGGATTGATTATATAACCTATACGGCTTATATAGATAGTATACGGCTTATTAGATCTAGGTTTTGATTTACATCTTTACCACATACGATTTGCATGTGTCGATTTTTTTCGGTTTTTTTTTTTTTTTTTTTTTTTTTTGAAAGTTAAGATCTATATTTTCAGGTTTATAGATATTTACCTTTAGCTTTGTTTGTAGGGTTGAATGGACCTCCAAGAGATGTAGAGTAGACCGCGAACGGATCTCTTTCGGTCACGGACAGTTCATGGATCGAGCTGGTCCATATGCTGAGAGATTAAAAAAACAAAAGGGATCAATGGTTTTATACATAAATCAGATTTAAAACAGATTAGGATTAGGGTTTTAGGTAAGTCGGCAGCGCGTTTTGTAATTGAGATTGAGAACGCTTCAGAGCTCGGATCGTCGAGCCGTCTGTGGCAACAGATTCCTCTCGTCTTGGGCTTCAATTTGATATGTGGATCGTCGCTTGGCTCCACGGGGTTTGGGAGATACAAATGTTTGAAGTTGAGCCAGAATTAGGGTTTATGTGGATCTGGCGGCGGAAACTAAAACAGGTCGTGAGGGCGCGTCTGAGATCGGATTGACAAGCCGTCTGGACCGACAGATTCGCCTCGTCAAGAGCTTCGATTTGATATATTACACGTTTTCTGGGTCCATACGGTTTGAGAGAACGAACGGTTTGAAGTTGCGCCTGAATTAGAGTTTTTGAGTGACGAATATTTAGGGCTTAGCAGTCGACGTCTCTTTTAGGGTTAGGGTAGAGACTATCGTGCTGATAACGTGTTGTGTAAAGATTGTCTTTCTCATTAACATATCGATCTTTATATACATGGTCATAGACCGTCATAGAGAAAGAGATAAATACTATAAGGAGGAGATAATGATAACTATAAATATGGATAATAACTAATGTCAACCACCTAGAGATTTATCCTTAACACTATCATATTTCTTGGAAATGATGGTTTACTAACTCATATGTTTCAGCGCTCAATCGTTTTTTTCTGAAATTTCAGTTTTGTAAATGACGATTCTTAAAAAAAAATTGAAGATTTGCTCTGAGTAAATGAGTCAGTGAACCATCATTTCCAAAAAAATATGTTAGAAATTTTCTTATTATAAAGTATGATAGAGCGTATAACAAATTAAAAGTTTACTATATAATACTCCCTCCGTTTCTAAATAATTGTCACTTTGACACTTTTCACGGAGATTAAGAAAATAGAAAAATATATTAATATACCCTTTTAATATTCAATTATTTGAATAAAAATAATTTTAAAAAATATATATTGATCATTTAAAAGAATAAAAAAGAGATTATATGTGAAATGTTGCATTGAAAATGCAAAGTGACATTTTGTTTTGAAACAAAAAGAAAAAGCTAAAATGACACTTATTTATAAACAAATAGAACAATTAAGAACTACGACCGAGAACATCTTCAATTTTTTGATATTTTTACTTCTATAGTAGTATTTACAATCAGTTTCAATTTAATTCATTGCTATTTGTTCGCTTAAAATAAAAATTGATATTTTCCTTTATACTAACAATCTTTATTTCTTTATCTATATTTTAAAAATTGCTAATTATATAAAATAGGGGCAAAAAAATGCTTAGCGCGACCAAATTACTATGTACTTTCAAAAGAGAAGCGACTATTCATGTTGCAACCACAAAATGTTTACACATGGCTTTTGTTTTTTTATGTGTCTTGTGTACTTTGTGCTATATAAATCATATCGTCACCCATGTGGGTATTAATGAAATGTTTGGGAGAACAAGAAACTGAAAAAGACTGAAATTGAATTTGCTATTATATGTAGATACTTTGTACTATATTTGAATTATATTGTTAGTTTCTCAATTAATTTTTAATACAATATTCGATTAATTTTTAATATTAATATTTTATTGATGGATGTAATAAAACTTTGAGAACTCTACGTTACAATTTATTTATAGTATTGTTTAAAATTCTGAAAAATATATCAATATAATATGAATATAATCTGATTTTTTTTTATTTTTTATTCGGTTATAGATGAGATTACCAATATAAAATGCTCTGACCGCTTATGGACGGAACATACTAAGTTTCGAATGAAAAAAACAGATCAAATGTTGTGGACCTAGCGGACTAAGCAGATCAAGCGGACTAAGCAGATCAAGCGGACTAAGCAAATCAAGCGGATTAAGCAAATCAAGTGGAACAAAAATAAATCTAACGGATCTAGTGGTATAAATACGAATTGAACGGTTTATTACATTATTTCCGTAAAATTATTACCTATAAAATTTGAAATTCTAATAAAATTATGCGGTTCCATTATAGTCAATACCACTTTTATTTTCACATCAATATTATATCTTGAAAAAGTCACAGAAAATCTTCTATTTTTTTTTCAAACTCCAAATGTTCTTTTAATAACTGAATTGAGAGATACATGCCAACGACTAAAAATTCATGCCTATTCGAAGGAGGAATATTTTCGAATTGCGAAATATGATAATGAATGACCATGTTTTGTGAATATCTATATGGAGCAAGAAAACTTTGTTTATTTAGATAACCCTAGTCAATTATATAATACTTATGTGAAAGTGGCAAAGGAAAACCATGATTTTTTTGTGTCATCGTAGAAAATGTTGTATTAAAAGATCTTGGAGCTCTTTTCCAAATATATGTGAACAACATATCCAAATTACAAAAACCATGCTATTAAATAATGTTCTATCATGTCGATTTCCAATACATTCCTTATAACTAAGATTTAATCTTTACATAAAATAAATCTCGTCTATTACTTCAACAAATCTACTAAAAATATTTTATATTGTTTAGTCATAAGTCTTTCGAAAATCCTACGTGGTTCTTGCCTTGTTGGAATGTGAATATAATCACAAGCCATTAACTTAGTTACTCTAAAAACTTCAATTTTTTGGGAAGAACCTTTTTTTCTTTGACAAAGTTCGTCTGCTTGGGAAGAACTTGTATGTATGTTTTGTAAAGGAGGTATAAATTTGGTTGATTTTATGAAGAGATAGTATGAAAATGAATAATGTATTTATAGGTAAAGTGTATTAGTTCTTTTACATAAATTATTATTGTTCTTCAAATGTGTGATCTATAATGTTTTTGGTCACTTTGTCCACTCATTTTGTCTTGTAAAAGCAATTCTTCACCTCTTTGGCTCAAAGACAAAAGAATTTGATACACTAGTGTTTCTTCCATAAACGTAATGTGTTTAAATATTTTTCCTGAATGGGTCAAAATGTGGGCGGCCCACTAGAGGTGTCTGGCACACCATTCCCTCCATCTCTCATTCATTGCCTCAGTTCTAGGAAATAATGAACGGTTATCAATCAGTAGGACACGAATCAGAATATCAAACCAATTAATCTCTTTTTATTAAAATATTTTATAATTCAAAACCCAAACTGACCACAAATATACGTATCACTCCAACTCACAATATATGCATCACAAGAAAATAGTATAATTTAACTCTTTCCATATCATTATCTGATCCGTCCAAGAGGTTGCCATCTTCCTTTATATGTTAAAAAGGGATACCAACTCTCAAAACATTTCAAATTCTTTCAAGCACTTTCGTTAGTAAACATGGCAGAGTCTTCTCTATTAGGAGAACTTGAGGTTGAAGTTGAGATCAAAGCTCCTGCGGTGAAGTTCTACCACATGTACGCCGGAAGACCACATCATGTGTCCAAAGCCACTCCACGCAATACGCAGGCATGTGATCTGCACGACGGAGAGTGGGGTAAAGTTGGTAGTATTATCTTTTGGAACTACATGCATGGTACGTATTTTTATGCTAGAATAAATCTATAAGATGCAAATTTACATAATGGTGCAAAAATATCGAATATTTAGATTGGTAAACGGTTCTTTTTTTTGGTGTAGATGGACAAGCAAAGGTGGCGAAAGAGAGGATTGAAGTGGTGGAACCCGAGAAGAAACTTATAAAGTTTAGGGTTTTAGAGGGAGATTTAATGGAAGAGTTCAAGAGCTTTTTAATTACGATCCAGGTTACCCCTAAGCAAGGAGGAAATGGAAGTATTGTGAAGTGGCACTTCGAGTATGAGAAGATTGATGAGAACGTGTCTCACCCTGAGACTTTGCTCCCGTTCTTTGCCGATATGATCAAAGAGATCGACCAACACCTCTTGTCCGAGGAATAAAGGTGGAGTTGTTTTGTTCCGTACGTTTAATATAATGTTGTTCGTGTTTGTCTTAATAGCTATGAGTTTCAAGATTAAGATTGGATGTCTTCAAGTTAATAGTTTTATAAATAATGATGAGTTGATGTTGTGTGTTATGTTGTACGTTGCAAACTAGATCAATATTGATAGTGAATCATTGGATGATCCACTATCAATATTGATCCAACTTGGATCTTCATCTCTTTCCGTAGTTGTGAACATGTCTAAGTGAGCAGTGAATAATTTTCACAAAGTAATATATAACAAAGCAAGATGAATTTTCAGGCCATGTCGATACTATATATCTTAAACATAATATCGACTGATAAACGGGTCTTCTATTGTCTTTGGTAGATGGACGTGCTCAACATAGCCGCCAATTAACAATCTTGAAACAAGCTTTTCGTGCCGAGACACCATTGAATCGATTACCACAACTGACTACAAAGAATCTTATATTTGTTATCAACTGAAAGAAGTGACGTACGTATATCTTTTACATTCCACATGCTACTATATATCTATCATTAGCATTGTGAAATTCTTACATTGCTAAAATGTGAAACTCTCTCTCTATCTCTTCGTTCTTGTCTCCCTTAAAAGAAAGGTTTTCATAGCTTTTGATGGGCTCAATAAAATCTAGCCCCGAGCTCAACTTGCTTCCACAAACTAATCTTGCTTTATGAGTTAATTATCTTTTTTTTTTATGCCATTACTTTGTTTTCTTTATGTGTACGATTTGAACCAAACTTCAACCAAAATTAAACAAAACACATTTCCAACTCTTCAACAACCAATAGTGGTTCACATGTACTGTAAATTTTTTTCATTATTTTCTTAACTTCTTATCCACTCTTTTCTTTGACCATTCTGTGCATTCAAATCGAACTGGTGGACACATGAGCTCCATCCATAATAAATAATACCTCATGTTGTTCTTGAATTGTGTTGTTTACATGTGGTTATTTCATACTATTTTCGATCTCAACCTCAAGGCACCGTTGTGTATATTATTGATGATAAATTTTCCCAAGTCTTTGATAATAGCAGCGAACAATGATAGTAGTGCGGATACACATCACTAAATCATTTCCCACAATTATAGGCTACGAGAATCTTATTAGTGTCTTTATTGACTAGGCCTAACTCCACTATTCTGCAACTCTATTCTTTATATTGGTTCATGCAGTTGTTTTGATTTTCTAAAATTCTCAAAAATTAATTTCATTGCAATCTTTACCATCCTTGACCACTTATTTCCTCTCACCTGCATCTCACTTAGAAGGACATTTCTTGCGTTTGCATCCCATTTAATCATCTTAGACTCCTAGTTAGTCCTTTGCATATGTGTGCCAAGGGGTGTAATTCAGGCAGAAATTTTTTTCAATTCATTCTCGATTATTATATCATGTTACATAAAATTTATGATTATAGTTATTATGTGATATAATATATCTTTGTTTTCAAAAAGAGTCTGGTCTTTACAATTGGTAAGTGCGATTGGGAACGTTGAAAAATGTTCTTTTGGACCCATTGTATATTGAATAGTTCTGCATTATAGTGGGCTATTTTAAATAGATACTATCACCTACATAATGCTAACTTTTATTGAACATGATGAGCATTACTTTGAGTGAGTTAGAAAAGCTGTGGTGCAAATCATTTTTTTACTTAGCATATTCCTCTAGCTAATAAAAGTAAGTTTTTTAAATTACCACCGAATTTTCCAAAGAGAAAAAGGATACCGAAAAATTGATTCCCTTGCCACTCTATTTGGCTAAAATTCATATCTTTAATCTAAAGTTTATTTGACATTATTCATTTTTCAATTGTAGATTCTCTTAGTCTTCTTCTGGTCTCCGTTCAGAAGTATAACGCTTTTAAGTTTCTTTCTTTATCATTCCCTTTTTCTTTAAAAACATTGCATACTTTCATTCAGTGAGTTTTACTTGCAAAAGTTTCCACCTTACACCATTCGCGTACGTGTTATTGCATTCTAATTGTATTATTTGTGGAATTACTCAATCTCACAGTGACTTTCTTAGTGTTATAAGATAGCACCACACATTGTTCCCAAAGTCGATACATAGATATTGTATCAGCTAGTTGGCCTGATTCCTTTCTTTGCCTAAGCGACCACCCATATGTGTTTCAACATTCTGCAACTCTCTTGTTTTAGAATGATTCCTACAACTTTGAGTTTCAAAATATGGTTTAAAGTGGTGAGTCCCCAAATTTTTAGTACTTATTTATTTTGACTTTCTCAGTAGATATTCATTATTGTTCAGATTTCTATTTTAATTAATTAATTAATTATTAATATTACCTCCGTTTCAGTTTACTTGTCGTTTTAGATTTATGCACACAAATTAAGAAAACATTTAATTTTACATATTTTCTAAGCAAAAACACAATTTTCTATACACATAACCACATTTCAACCAATAGAAAAATAGAATAATATATAAAGTTAATAAATTCTACATTGAAATCATAAAACGTCACTTATTTTGAAACGAAATTTTTTCTCTATAACGACAAATAAACTGAAACAGAGGGAGTATATACTATAATTTAATATAGTTTTTCTTTTAATTTTTCATTTTTCTTATAATATTAAACTTTGGATTTACATTTCTTTACATGTCTCAATATTTAAATTGAAAATATTTTTACGTATGTCAGAAATCTAATTAATTAACTGATACATTGTACATGTCACAATCTTGTTATGACTCTAAACTTAAATATATTAAACTTTATATTTTAATTTTTAAAATTTCTTGTTATCTAATATATAAATCCCAAAATGTCTTCTTTTGTTACTGTCTTCACGTTATCATTTTAAAAAGATGTTTGAGATTTATTTTTAATTAGTCAAATTTAGGTTTTATTAAAACTTAAATACGTGTAGGAGTACAAGAAATAGTTAAACATGTGTATATATATTAACACGGAGAATTTACACAATTGATTACATGCTACATGTCAAAATAGAGGCATGCAGATCGGAGTTTGCTTAGGCTTCGCCTCCGATCAACTTTCCAACCTTAATCACCATCGAAATCTTCATCTTCTCTATAACACATGTATCCTCTGTTGATTTGTACCCGTTACAAGAGCTTCTTCCGCCTCTGATTGACGCCAATGTTTGAAAAAAAATTAATTTTATTTTTTAAAATAATATTTTATTTATTTTAAATTATTATAATTTGATATTATTATCTTTTTTTGAAGTAAATACAATTTATAAAAGTTTGTAAGAATTAATTTTCAAAAAAATATTTTTATTTCATTTCAAACAATTTAATTTTCTTTTTAAAATTGTGAAGGTAATCATTTTATTAAAAAAAATCAAATACCATCATATGAGGTGGTATTTCAATTCGTTGTTTTTACACTATAAAATATCATCCAAAACTTATCAAATACTATTTGACGGATTTTGTTGACAAAATTCATATTTTCCAACAAACTGAAATTTGAGAGAACTTACACGAATGACTAATCCAATAAGCTTAAATTACATATATAATTTAAAAATACTAGATACAATAAAAAAGGATTTGAGAAAAATGAATTTTTCTCAAATTCTATATCCAATAAGACCCCCTAAGATTACTCAATCAATCCAAAAGTAGATTTTTTGTTGGACCCAAATAGTATTGAACTTTATAGAGAATAAATGAAAATAAAAGAATTACAATAAAAAACAAATCAAAATATATATACTATCAAAATAAAGCAGAACAAATCATCATGAAAATTATAATAATTGAATTATGAAATTTATTTAATCGTAATGCAACTAAAACTAAATATCATAACATCAAATAATTTTAACGAAAAAGAATGATAAACAATAAAAAGAATAATCGCAAATAGTGATTTACACGCATATAGTTTATAACAAAACTCTTTGTATTAAAGAATGTTGAACAAAATATATAGAAGCGCGAACTAATCCGTATTATACAATAAACATGTAAAGAAGCATAGTTAGGCATATAACTTCACTAATGCATGGTAAAAGTGAAAGGTAAACTATTCAAACCAACTATACCAACTTGTTATTACCAAGATAAATTCCAAAATGTGGCCTCTCAATTTTTTATATATTTAGTGAAAGCTAATGCTTCTTATGCTTTAGTAAAGGGACGGTTCAAATAACAATGATGTATACCTGAAATTAATTAAATTCAGGGAATAAAAATGGGTCACTAGAAGTTAAACTATCCGATTTTTCTGCCTAGTCAATTTTCTCATTACTTCCTCTATAAAAGGGCTAATGAATTCTAAAGATACTCACGCACTCACATTAACACCTCGAGAAGCAAAACATCCGTCTGAAAAATAGTACAGGCTACAATGCAGTCTTCTAATCTTCTATGTTAGGGGAGATTGAGACAAGTGTTGAGATCAGAGCTCCCGCCCAGAAGTACTACCACATGCTCACCGGAAAACCAAAAGATCTTCCAAAAGCGACACCTGACAACCTCCAGAAATGTGATGTGCTCGAGGGAGAGCCTGGAAAAGTTGGTCGTATTCTCTCCTGGAACTATGTCACTGGTAAGCCCAAAAGTTATTTATATTTGCAAAAACAGAAAAACATAAACACCTGTTTTGGGTGTAGATGGACAGCCAAAGGTGATGAAGGAGAGGATCGAGGCACTGGAGCCGGAAAAGAATCTGATGGTGGCTAGGGTTATTGGGGGAGATCTAATGAAAGAGTTCAAGAACTTCTTCATCACTATTCAGGCAACCCCTAAACAAAGAGGACCTGGAAGTGTGGTTAAGTGTCACTTGAAGTATGAGAAGATTGACAAGAAGGTGGCTGACCCTGAGGACATACTCGTGATGTTTGTCAAAGCATCCAAAGACATGGATGAAATGCTTTCTTCCTAAATATATAGGATTCTTCGGATATCTATTCATCCATCTACGGATCTATCATCCATCTACGGATCTATCATTTATCCGTCTATTTATCTATATATCTATCTATCTATTTATTTATCTATCTACTGTGTTTAGATGTGTAGTATATGTTTCTCAATAATGTGCTCTCTCTATGACTGAAGAGTTCTAATATATGCAAGTATGTCATATTCATATATGATGTCCATTGTATTACGTACGTTTGAAGTTGTAAGTTGTAGACTGCAACTTGTGTGTTGCAATGAGCTGTCTTCTTGATAAGTATACACATCTACCCAAGAAGATTGGTGAGAAGGTGGCTCTTCACCCTGACACGCTGCTTAAGTTATTTAAATTAATGTCCAAAGAGATCCGTGAAGACCTCTTGTCCAAGGCATAAACCGACTTTGACTCAAGAGTGTGTACACATATACACATTATAATATTTTAAGTTAGCTGTGAGCATATTGACATTGCCTCTGCATTATTACACACTCACAATTCACACTTGCCTTTTTCATGTCTTCTTTCAATATTATCTTACCATGGAACACCTATCCACTCGATTTGAATCTCAGCCCGAGAAACATGTCTTAGACGATCTTTCCGTTACTGGAGATGATATTGTTCTCTTCAGCCAAGCAGTTTTCTCGGCTCGGCTGCGCTCCATAGATCAAGGTTCCATAATGTAGTGATTACTTGCACCTAAAGTCACCTCCTTTCAGCCTGCTGTTAACCACAAACAAACCAAGACGGATCTATGAGAACGTTCAGACACACACACAGCTCAAACAGGTGCAATAGACAGTTTGTCAAGCAAGAAGAAACATAGCTTAACAAGGATAGAAAAGGAGCACACAAGAAACTTTATCCAGTTCGTGCCTGTTAACTAAGGTCACTACGTCTAGCCGGGATCTTTCTCCCGGAATCCACTAGACTTCAGAGTTACAAGAGATCTCAGAAAACACGAATCAAAAGATTCTTACAAAGTCTTTCTCTCTGTTTTCACTCTACTCTAATGTGTTCAAGAACAATCACTCAGCTTGCACACAAATGAAAAGTTCTTAACTTTCTTGCTGCCTCCCACTCGTTTCTCTCAGTGTTACTCCTCCTGCAAGTGTCCCTCAGCTTTTATATACTAGCTCAACCAAAGACCTAGTTCCCTTTTCTTGCTCCCACGAACTTCCTCAATTACCCTTGTACTATATGTCTCAAACAGGGCCCTTGTTTGATACAAGACAAATGATACATGCTCCTTTGTTGTTGGAACATAAGAGGAAACAAAGTGGTCCTGCAGAGATAACCACGTGAGCTGTTTCTTTTTCTGAGACTTGCTTCCTTTCCAAGTTGTTTTTCAAACTCCCCTTTCTCAGTTGCCCGTTGCTACTAAACCAACAAATCTCCACCTAGTAGCAAGTGGTCAGACAAAAGAGTTAACAACAATGATACCTGAGGTGTTAAGCAGACAGCAGTGTAGTCTAGTTTCTGGATCCCGATCCCGGTGCCTGAGTCTCATTACTCAGCCTTGACACGTAGTAAATCCAAAGCAGCTTTGAACTTACTCACGGGCAAGATTTTGGTGAAGATATCAGCCGGATTACTCTGTGTCGAAATCTTCACAACATCCACAATTCCAGCAGCAATTACTTCTCTGATCTTGTGGAACTTGACTTCAACGTGTTTCGTTCTTTCATGAAACACACTGTTTTTAGATAGAGCTATAGCACTTTGAGAATCACAGAATATCTCAATGCTCTTCTGCTCATATCCAAAACTCTTCATCATTCCTTTGAGCCAGATTGCTTCCTTTACCGCTTCATTCAACGCCATGTATTCAGCCTCAGTGGTCGACAGTGCCACAACCTTTTGCAAAGCTGATCTCCAACTGATTGTGTTACCACCCAATGTGAATACCATTCCACTGATAGATCTTCTCCCATCTTGATCAGCAGCGTAATCTGAATCGCAGTAACCCTTAACCACAAAATCTGAACCCCTTCTGTAACACAGCCTTGTCTTCAGAGTTCCCTTGATGTACCTTAGAACCCACTTAACTCCCAACCAGTGTTCTTTAATGGGATTGCTCATAAACCGACTGATGATTCCCACATGATAAGCCAAGTCTGGCCTTGTCCCTATCATGGAATACATGATACTTCCAACAGCATTACAGTATGGAACAGACTTCATGTACTCTGCATTTTCGTCCAACTCTGCTTCAGTAGCTCTGCGCATGTTCAGATGCGCCCCAAGTGGAGTAACAACATGCTTTGACTGTTCCATCTTGTACAGCTCCAATACCTTACCGAGATAACCCTCCTGAGACAGATATAAGAGGCCTTTTTCTCTGTATCTAGTAATCTCCATACCAAGGATCCTCTTAGCTGGTCCAAGGTCCTTCATGTCAAACTTGACACTCAACTGCTGCTTCAGCTCGAAAATTACAGCTTTATCTCTTGCTGCTACCAACATGTCATCAACATAAATGAGCAAGTAGATCATTGAGCCATCTCCAAGTGTTTTTGTGTAAGCACAATTCTCATATGGACTCTTCTGAAACCCAATCTCACACATGTAGCTATCAAACTTCTGATTCCATTTTCTTGGAGACTGTTTTAGTCCATACAAAGACTTATTCAACAACCACACTTCATCTTCCTCGAACTGGTCCTCAAAACCCTCTGGCACTTCCATGTAGATTTTCTCCTCAAGTTCTCCATGAAGAAATGCTGTTTTGACGTCGAGTTGTTCAAGCTCAAAATCTTCTTCCACAACAATAGCCAACAAGATCCTTATAGATACATGTTTAACCACTGGTGCAAAGATTTCCTTGTAATCTATGCCCTCTCTCTGAGAATATCCTTTAGCAACAAGCCTTGATTTGTGCCTTGGTTCTTCTACTCCAGGAATTCCAGGCTTACGCTTGTAAATCCATTTGCAACCGATCAGTCTCTGACCTTTTGGTCTTTTCACAGTGGTCCAGGTGTGATTCTTGATCAAGGAATCCATTTCTTCATTCATACCTCCTTTCCAGAGTTCCCAATCATCATCTTGACGAGCTTCCAAATAACATGAAGGTTCCAGCTTGTCTCCATCCACTGTAGTAACCAAAGCTTCAGCAGAAATATATTCTTCTTCTTCATCACTGGCATCCTCACTCAGATAACCCTCAATATCAAAATGCCTTGGCGCTCTTACTGGTCTCCTCTGTCTATCACGAGCCAAATGATAACTCTCAGGTGATTCAAGTAAGGTTTCATCTGATGTGTCTAACTCATGTTCCTGAGGTTCAACACGAACAGGAGATTGATCTCTCAGGGATCCTGTTTCTTCCGAGAGATCTCCACCCAAACTTGAATCTCTTTCTCTGTATTCTTCTAAGTCAAGGTTCAGTAAAGATCTTGATGATTCCTCTGTCAGTATTCCCTTGTTCTTCTGTACGACATCTTTGTAAACAGCATTTTCTTGAAACTGAACATTTCTGCTGATTACACACTTCTTGTCATCAATCAACCACACCTTGTACCCTTTCACTCCGGTTGGATAACCCAATAGCACACCTTTCTTGGCTCTAGGCACGAGCTTCCCTTCATCAAAATGTACAAAAGCCACACAACCAAACCTCTTTAGATAGCTGTATGCAGGTTGCTTCCCATTCCATTTCTTATCTGGAATCTCAAACTTAAGCACAGATGAGGGAGTCTTGTTGATTAGAGTCACTGCTGTATGAGTAGCCTCAACCCAGAACATCTTTGGTAAACCTGAATCACTCAACATGCTTCTCACTTTCTCCATGATGGTTCGGTTCATGCGTTCTGCCACACCGTTCTGTTGAGGTGTGTAAGCACTGGTTCGATGTCTGACAATCCCTTTGCTCTTGCAATAATCATCAAACTGATGGTTACAAAACTCCAACCCGTTGTCAGTGCGCAGAACCTTGACCTTCCTTTCAATCTGATTCTCCACCATGATGTTCCATTCCACAAAAGTTCCAAAAGCCTCATCTTTGTGTTTCAGAAAATACACCCATGTTTTCCTTGAGTAATCATCTATGAAAGAGATGAAGTACTGACATCTTCCTAGAGACAAAGGAACAGATGGAGCTCCCCATAGATCAGAGTGAATGTAGTCCAATCTGTCTTTTGTATCATGAGTGGCCAGATCAAAGCTTACACGTTTAGCTTTTCCAAAGATGCAATCATCACACAGCTCAAATGTAGATATCTTCTTCCTGTCCAGGATACCTTTCTTCACCAAGATGTCCATATTTCTCTGACTCATGTGACCCAACCGCCTATGCCATAATACTGTATCGTCTGACCTCTTCTCCACTGCAAGCAACTGACCTTTCTCAGACCTTCCCTGAAGAATGTATAGCTTCTCATATCTCTTTCCTGTCAACAGAGTGAAGTCTCTCTGCTTTACTAGCAGTGTACCATCCTTTGACTCAAAACTGCATCCTTGTTCCTCTAAAGTACCCATAGATAACAAGTTTCTGTCCATGTTCGGAATGTACCTTACATGAGTAAGTACCACTGTGGAACCATCATCATTTTGAATCCTGATGTTTCCAATTCCTTTGACCTTTGATGTAGTTTTGTTTCCCATCCTTACCGACCCTCCAGCATCTTCACTTAGAGTCTCAAACCACTCCCTTTTGTGAGACATATGATAGCTGCAACCAGTATCCATGATCCATACATCTTCAAGACATACATCTTTAGAGTATAGAGCTTCTGATATATACAACCCAACAGCATCAGTCTGGTTTCGTTGTACCATTGCAACTTCTCCTTGTTTCCTACTGGTGCCTACTTGATCCTTGTTCTTGTTCAACGACTTGTTTTTGGTTGGACAAGAATTCTTGAAGTGACCTTCTTCTCCACAATTCCAACAAACCTTCTTGCTTTCAGATTTGGACCGAGCTTTACTCTGCTTTGAGTATCTTTCTCTGCGTTCACCTCTTCCCCTTTGCCCCCCTTTGTCCCTGACATAAAGACCTTCAGCTTGACTTCTGGAGCTCTTTGCACTAGTACCAAACTCCAAGTCCTTAGAATAAATCGCAGCAACAACTTCATCAAGAGTCAGAGTTGTTCTGTTTGATCCATACTTTAATGTATCTCTGAGTTGGTCAAACTGTCGTGGGAGAGACATTAGTAAGAGGATTGCTTGATCCTCATCAGACACCATCACGTCTGCATCTTCAAGGTCTGCTATAAGATGTAGAAAGTCATCTATGTTAGCTTCAGTAGACAGACTTTCAGACATTCTGTAGCTGTAGAGTCTCTGTTTTAGATAGATGCGGTTTGGTAAGGCTTTAGCCAGATAAAGTTTATCTAAGGCTCTGATCATCCCAGAAGCAGTCTCCTCCTTCCTGATCTTCCTCAAAACTCTATCAGTGACACTGAGGATGATGGTTCCCCTTGCCTTCTTCCTTTTCTCAGCCCAAGATTCTTCCTTTTCCTTTGCTTCTTTATTGTCACCTTCTGCTCCATCCAGATCTGAACCTTTCTCCTTTGAGCTCTCTATCTCCTCCAAGACTTTGCTCAAACCTATCAGATCTAAATGAGCCAGCAGCTTGTCCTTCCAAAGTGTGTAATCACCATGTCCATCAAACTTCTCAATATCCACTCTTGAAGACGTCATGGTTCAAGCCTCATCACAACCTATGCTCTGATACCACTTTGTAGTGATTACTTGCACCTAAAGTCACCTCCTTTCAGCCTGCTGTTAACCACAAACAAACCAAGACGGATCTATGAGAACGTTCAGACACACACACAGCTCAAACAGGTGCAATAGATAGTTTGTCAAGCAAGAAGAAACATAGCTTAACAAGATCCTTATAGATACATGTTTAACCACTGGTGCAAAGATTTCCTTGTAATCTATGATACCACTTTGTAGTGATTACTTGCACCTAAAGTCACCTCCTTCCACCATGATGTTCCATTCCACCAAAGTTCCAAAAGCCTCATCTTTGTGTTTCAGAAAATACACCCATGTTTTCCTTGAGTAATCATCTATGAAAGAGATGAAGTACTGACATCCTCCTAGAGACAAAGGAACAGATGGAGCTCCCCATAGATCAGAGTGAATGTAGTCCAATCTGTCTTTTGTATCATGAGTGGCCAGATCAAAGCTTACACGTTTAGCTTTTCCAAAGATGCAATCATCACAACCTATGCTCTGATACCACTTTGTAGTGATTACTTGCACCTAAAGTCACCTCCTTTCAGCCTGCTGTTAACCACAAACAAACCAAGACGGATCTATGAGAACGTTCAGACACACACACAGCTCAAACAGGTGCAATAGACAGTTTGTCAAGCAAGAAGAAACATAGCTTAACAAGGATAGAAAAGGAGCACACAAGAAAATTTATCCAGTTCGTGCCTGTTAACTAAGGTCACTACGTCTGGCCGGGATCTTTCTCCCGGAATCCACTAGACTTCAGAGTTACAAGAGATCTCAGAAAACACGAATCAAAAGATTCTTACAAAGTCTTTCTCTCTGTTTTCACTCTACTCTGATGTGTTCAAGAACAATCACTCAGCTTACACACAAATGAAAAGTTCTTAACTTTCTTGCTGCCTCCCACTCGTTTCTCTCAGTGTTACTCCTCCTGCAAGTGTCCCTCAGCTTTTATATACTAGCTCAACCAAAGACCTAGTTCCCTTTGCTTGCTCCCACGAACTTCCTCAATTACCCTTGTACTATATGTCTCAAACAGGGCCCTTGTTTGATACAAGACAAACGATGCATGCTCCTTTGTTGTTGGAACATAAGAGGAAACAAAGTGGTCCTGCAGAGATAACCACGTGAGCTGTTTCTTTTTCTGAGACTTGCTTCCTTTCCAAGTTGTTTCTCAAACTCCCCTTTCTCAGTTGACCGTTGCTACTAAACCAACACATAAGAGACTTCATGAAGAACCATTCCTTGAGCCTCAAGAAACGGTCTGATGGCTATTCCGGCATCTCCCATCTTGTTATGCAAAGTGAAAGTATCTTTATCTACACTTCCTGTACGGGGGAATACAAAAGAGAACAATCAGAAACATAATAAACAACCAAAGACTGACCGTTGAACGGTTTTCATCAACAGTCCCACAATTAAGAGACCATGTATCAACAAAGATCAAGAAGTAACTCACTTGATATACATGTTGATTAGAATCACTGGTTGCAAGGCTTAGTTCGTCGTTCCACTCTAGGTTACTCTTATTTTCCACACCACCAGTCTTCGATTCTGAGCTAAATCGATTGTTTCACAATGCAAATAATAGATTCCCAAAGTAAGAATATCATAAGATAGATACAAAAAAGTTTTTGTTAATAAAATATAATAATTTGGAGTGAAAGAACAAAAAAATGACTAAAATAAACTTTTATTGAAGAGTGTAAATATACATTTATACTTTTACGGTTAACTAAGCTAAATTTATGATTTAGAATTATAGAGCAAAATTTGGAAGATGTTATTTTTTAATTTTAAATAAAATATCAAAATATTATTTTTTAAAAAATACTAATAATCTGTTTTGATCTTTTTTTTTAAATTTATTTTTGTTATAAAAATTTCAAAATGTCTATTTATAAAATTTATCTTTCCGCATGAGATCAAGATCAAATAAAGCGCGAACTAGTCTATTAGAGAGAACGAGCAAATACCTGGTGAGTGGTGGGACCCATGGTTATGCTTCAGATTTTGTTATTAGTAGTTGGATAGGTGAAAGAGGGCATCCACATCTTCAGTGTATCAAGTCGACACTTTCCTAATATAAGACTTTTGTCTACTTTCTAGTTTAGTGGTTTTGTGGCATACATGCTTTTTTGTATTGGATCATTCACAAGAGATAAATCAAGAAAAAGATCATCAATATTTTTCAGCAACACGAATTAGGATCTACCACATGATTACACGTCTCGAAATAATGCATGTTTAGGTAGCTACATATATACAGCAACAAGCGCACGGTCGGATGTTGTTGAAAGATGACCCAACGTGGATATATAGAGGTTTAGATAAACATACGAGAAACTATGTTTAGATAAAATGTGTTTGTTGCAGTCTCTTTACATGCGCGACCTCAAGTCATGATCTTAATTTCTATTATTGTTGAGAAGTTTTGGTAGATTTCTTTACTCTTATCTTTTTTGGATACCCTTTGGTGTGGAGAAACATCTTTGAATCAATACCCACAATTATAGAGTACAAGAATATTTTACTTATTATCAACAAGTTGGTGTGATTCCTTCACTTTCTTTAAACACCATGTAACATCCCGGTTTATGGTATATAAATTTTTATAAAAACAAGCCTGATTTGACTACATATGTCAATAAAGTGCATTTACCTTTTTGATAACACATCCAAAAACAACTTCACATTTATTTAAGTGTGTTTGAGCTAAAGTATTGTAAGGATGACTAACATATCTTGAATGATTTTCCGTATCGTGTTAGTGCGACCAAAACACGGAAAAATGTCATAGGGTGACAGTAAACAACTATTTCGAACCTCCAAAAAAAAATTAACACACTGCCTGTCACATGGAGTGGAGCCTACGGGATGAGTGAGCGGGCGTGGGAAACCTATTAGCCTTGGGCGATTTAGGGCGTTACACGTGGTAACATAACTGAACCCAAAAAAGAGTGGAGCCAGAGTGGATGAACTGTAACATCTCGGTTTGTGGTATATGAAAAGATTTAAAATAACTAATTTGGCTACCTATGTTACCAAAATGTATTTACCTTTCGGTCACATATCCAAAAAGAACTCCACAGTTAAATGCGTTTGAACTGAAGTAGTAAAAAGATAGATAACCTATGGAAAAGTAATTCGCGATATCACGTGAGTGAGGCCAAAACACGGAAAAAGTTCATGTGGTAATTGCAGGGTCCGTAACTATTATTTCGAGCTTCCAAAAAATTAACACACCACTGATCAAACGGAATAGGACCCATGTCGGGTAATCGGGCTTGGGAGACCATTAGTAATGGGTGGTCGGGGTGTTACATCAACGTTCCGCAAGTCTCTTGTTGTAGTATGATTCTTGAAACTGAGGTTTTAACATAGCATAAGTGATAAATATGTACAAACTTAAAAAACGTAAGAATAAACCAATGTTACCAGAAAATAAACTTAATTAAGTTACTGAATATACCACCTTATCGACAGTTTCTCTATAAAAGGGGCTATGAGCTTTGAAGGTACTCGTTCACTAATTTACTCTCATTCTATAAGTAAAGTAGAGAAGTATTTAATCATATTGAAAAAATGGCACAGGCGATGAGGAAGTCTTCTTTACAAGGAGAGGTTGAGGCAGATGTTGAGATCAAAGCTCCGGCCACGAAAATCTATCACATGTTCGCAGTGAGGCCACAAGATGTGTCTAATGCCTCTCCTGAAAACATCCAGGGAGTCAGTGTGCAAGAGGGAGAGATGGTCAAAGTTGGCACTCACGTCACCTGGAACTATGTTCTTGGTAAGCAAAACTTGTATTATATACATCTATAATTTACTGGACGGTAGAAGATTTGACTGGCAAAAACTGCGTTTCCGATGCAGATGGAAAGACAAATGTGGCCAAGGATATAATCGAGGCTGTGGAGCCGAAGAAGAATATGATAAAGTACAGAGTGATAGAGGGAGATCTGATGAAAGAGTTCAAGAGCTTCCTATTCACTATCCACGTGACCCCAAAGCAAGGAGGGCCTGGAGCTGTGGTGAAATGGAACATGTCATACGAGAAGATTGACGAAAACGTGGCTCCTCCCGAGTCTCTGCTCCAAGTATGTGTCAACATTATTAAAGACATCGACAAAGTAATAGACACTTAGTCAAATATCCATATATGTATCTGGTTTTATGTCTCTGTGTGTTTTCTATCATTAAGTATCAATAACGTGCTCTCTCTAGATGTAAAGAGATGAGAGTGATATGAAAGTGTGTTAGCAGAATTATCTATCTATATTATACATCTTCTATATTTTTTATGTGTTTTGTGTACTCATACATGTGTTCATAATGCACTATCTCTCTCTAGATTTCGAGTATGAAACTATTTAAATTAAATGTTTTGCATTGCATAGTTCATGGGTATGATCCAAAATATCTTGTAGGTGTCCACCAAAACAAGAGTTGACCTGAGTGTACAAAGGTTTGAGATGGGTGATCCCTCTCAAACTGAAGGAGTTAGATCAATCAAACTAACTCAAAAAGTACAAGAGATGCAGTGGACTATGGTAAGAAAACGAAATAGTAAGGGTCACGATTTCCTCGTCTCATGATAGTAGTCATTCTCTAGTGGTTGCAATGTAATCATCGGTTTCAACTCAAGATTAAAAGTGAAAAAACTCTATCCTGATCTCATATGTTTTCTCTAAATGTATATAACTCTCAATATTTTTTTTATAATTTTATACTATGATTTTATAAATATAATATATATATATATATATATATATATATATATATATATATTAATATGATTTAAATTTTTTATAGTTATATAAAATATTAATATTGTTAATTTATTAAAAATTGATGTTGCATTTGATAGTCAACCAGTTATAAGTATCTCGCAAACGTATTAATTTCTAATCGTTGTACCAGTTGTGTAAATCGCTTAATAACTCTTAAAACTACAACCACTTAAATCCGCAAACTCTCAGCGTGTAAAAGCTAAAATACATTTTTTTTCTCTTAACTACTGTATACTATTAATAGCAAAAGCATGTTATTATTGTTTTCAAACTTCAAAAAAATATTAGACTTGTCTGATAGTTTTCTTAGTAAGAGTGTATATAAAGTTAAATGTTATATTACAAATATTCTTATAGTAATACATATATATGCTGCTAATTTATAAGTCCTTTGTGGAACTAATCTTAAACTCACATGCGATTTATGAAAAATATCATTAGAAATATTTGTTTGTATACTGATTAAATGTAGTTATATCACGTAAAAATTTAATTAATATACTCATAATATCTTTTAATATTTTTTATTTTAAATATAAATTTTATATTTTACTGTTATAAAATATCTTATAAAAATTAATATCTATTTTAAATATATTTCAATTAATTTATTCATAATATATTTCAGTATCTTTTATTTCAAATATAAGCTTATATTTTTTCTATTATAAATTTTAATGTATATTTTATGTAATTGATAAAATTCGTAATTATTATCAAATTTTATTATAAGTTATGCAAATTAAATTTTAAGTTCAATGAAAATTAAATAAAATATTTGTTTATATATATATATATTCTATAAGTATAATTAAATTACAAAATGATAAATGTTATTAAATAATTAATAAAAAAATTATTTTATAAATAATAAAATTAAATTCAAGTTAGCATACACACTAAACATCACAAATATTTCTTTTCAAACATATTTTGCTCAAAACCGATAATAAAAATATATATTTTCAAATTAATATTAAGGTAAAATTTCAATTTTACCACACTGATACTACTTTCACATTTACCTTTCATACATATTTGTGATTAAATGATTGAATTAACACTCTTAAATCATTTGTAATGTTTTAAAATAATTTATAAAACATTAGGGTTTAAACCCAACCCTATCTCCTTAATATTAAAAAATTAAATTATAATCACTAAATCATAAAATCAAATGTTATTGTATTTAATTGAGTGAATTTTTTAAAAATGAAAGTAAATTTAAGGTATTTAAACAATTTCTCTAATATTAATTATTTTAATTTATAAATTGAAGATTTTGATGATAAAATGTTAAAACCAGAGCATTTATATTTAAATTGAAAATATACGCATTGAAATAATTAAAATTATAGATTATATGATGATCGAATTGCAGGTAATATTTTCACGGTTGCAGCTTTACATGTTGTATCATCACACCTGCAAAATATTTAAATCATAGTAGAACATGATATAGAGCACACTACCAATTTTGATTATAAAAAAATTTTGATTAATGTAAAATAGATTAAATGGCATATTTACCTATTTTCAATTTTAAAATCATTATAAATAAAACATAAATAAGTTATATACATGAAATTCGTTTATTTGTGGATAGTCTATAGAGGGAACTTTTGAGATAACACAAAATTTCTAGATAACCCCGAGGTTGTTCGTAACGTCAATATATAGAGGTCTCTTGTGATATGAATAGGAATACGATAAGTTATTTTATATTGATAGGCTTTTGTAGACGGCTCTACTCTTATCTTTGTTGGATTGGTAGCCCTTGGTGCAGAGACACATCATTGAGTCAATACCCACAATTATAA
Organism: Moricandia arvensis; assembly: GCA_905132765.1. Taxonomy (NCBI): domain Eukaryota; kingdom Viridiplantae; phylum Streptophyta; class Magnoliopsida; order Brassicales; family Brassicaceae; genus Moricandia; species Moricandia arvensis. Next base: position 54,435 of record CAJHQP010002589.1, read on the forward strand.
AGTACAAGAATCTTTTACTTGGTTGCCAACAAGTTCGTCTGATTCCTTCACTTTCCAAAAGGACCATCTCTAGGCGGACCATATATATTCCACATTCCGCAAGTTCCTTGGTTCACAATCTCCTAAACATTATTTAATAAATAATTTTTTTTAATTTTGTTTATATGATCACGACATTTATTCTCACTAGAAAATAATGATATGTTTTAATGAAAATAAAGACATGATATGTTTTAGTGAAAATAAAGACATGTCTTAATTCTTATTATGACATGTCAAAGTTGCATTTATGAAATACATTTTTGGTAAAATGCCGGAAATATAACAATAATGTATATGTATTACCATTAATAAAATTTTAACTAATAACATAACTATAAATATATAAAATTTTACATTAACTCAGAATTGAAAAATAAAAATATTTGAATATTTCTATTTTTCAACACTAATTGTGAATATATTTGTTAATTAAATGTTTAAATTATGATTTAATTTATTAATTAATACGAAATATCTAATCAAAATATCAAATTAGTAAATCAAAATTTTAAGCTATTCACTACAAGAAAGGAGGGCAATTCCCGACGGACATTCCGACCGAGAGCGCGACCGTCGGAATATACCGACGACATTCCGACGGCTACCTGACGAAAATAGTAATTTTGTTTTCGTTGGAATTTCGTCAGAAAAACCGATAAAATTCCGAAAACATCTCTTCCGTCGGGAAATACCGACAGAATCCGACGAAATCTTGACGATTTTTGTTACCGCTGGACAGCGTCGGGAATCCGTCAAAATTACGTCAGTATTTCCCGACGGAACATGGCTCCGTCAGGAATTCGTCAGAAAATACCGGCAAATTTCTGACAGTTTGAGGTTTCACAATGAAATTAGACTGCCATCGGGAATTACCGACGGATTCCCGACAGACACATGCAAATCCGTCGGGAATCCGTCGGTAATTCCCGACGGATTTCCGACGGCCATCTAATTTTATTGAGTAAATGCCTAATTTTATCATTTTTTTGGATACGGAAAATGTCAAAATGACACTTCTTAAGCGTGTAATAGGATATTTATTCACAAGGAATGAAATTTTCATCTAAAAAAATTATTACGAAGAACATCGACATATTCTTTATATATCACCTTAACACTTAGGGGGTGTTATTCAACAATGGATTTAAAGTTAATTCTATAGATGTTATAATCTATTGTTATTCAATGACTGATTTTAAATCTTCTATTAAAATTTATTGTTATTGGTTATTGTATTTAAAATGTCATTGTTAAGAGATTTTAAAATCTAGTGTTATTGGTTCTTCCATTTATAATACACTAGGGTCGGCCCGCCCTACGGGCGGGATTTCCTTTACTTATGATCTAAGTTATTATTTTTTATATAATTTTGTGGTTTGTGTTTTAGGTTTACATATGCAAAAGATGTGTATTGTATGTTTTAAAAATTGGTGGGTTTTGAAGCGATTACATTTAGTTGGACCTTATGAAAGTTCGTCTAGTGATTGAATGTATTATCCTAGGTTTGTTAAAAGTGTTGGGTTCATCCTTTTTTGTAAAATGTTATTAATTGAGTTTGTAAATCATGTTTGAGGTTTCTTGTACGGGAAAATAACATTGTTGTATGTATTTATCTTATATATATAGAGTATTTTAAATTATATTATTTAATTGTTACTAAATTATTATATATTGACTGAAATTATTCACTAAAAAATATTTTTATATCAAGTAGTTTTTAAAACTGGTTTTCCAAATTCTTATTTTGGATTATGTATTAATGATTGTTATACTTTTATTATTTTTCTGGTGAAATCTTAAATTTAATGGTTAAAAATCTGAATTCATTTATATTATTATTTTTGTTCGAGTTTGATGAAATGTACAAATTCTTTTCCTTATTTTTGTTATGAATTTTCTCTTTTTTTTTGTTTTTCATTTTTCGTGTGTTTAGATTATATTATATATTTTACTATATCATTATTTATTAACAAAAAGGTTGATGATAAAATTTGATTGAATTTATTGGTTATAAAAAGTTTTGTTAACAAATTTAGTTTAAATGCTAAAAAGATGATAATTATGACTTTTCATTAATATTTAAAAAAATTAAGTTTATGTGTCAAGTTTATAAACAACTATTTGTGTGTTTTTAGTTTTTTATTATTTTTTTGTTGAACTTTTCAATGTAAAAGACTCACATTAGTTTCATTTGGGTTGACTATAAGTCTTCAAATAGGATTGTTCATGATGTTGTGTGTACTTTTATCATTTTGGTATATATATTTTATTCTTTTTGTTTTAGTATTTTAATCTTTTCACATTTATTGGAATATAACAATTTTACATTTATGTTCACAATACTTATAAACATATACTTATTTTACCATTAAAATCAATTTAATAAATAATTGGAAATTTTTAATTTATTAATTATATGTAACATTAAATTTTGAATTTTTTTTCTATAACAACTTTCAATTTTTTATTATTTTAATAAGTTACATACTTATTTGACTATTAATTAAATTTATGAAAAGATAATTATCTTATTTTATTCTAGATAGTTGTTTTAATTTGATTTTGAAGTGAGTAGAATGTAACTTTTTAAAACTTAAATCGAAGGGGTTTAATAGAAAACATAGATCATTCTTTCTATTATATTTATTTCTTGAAATTTATTTTATATTTTATACATTTTTATAAAAATGATAGCTGATTCATTATAACAAACATATATTTAAATTAGGAGTGCAACAAAAAACTAATATTAAGTGTTTCTGGTTAGAAAGATGTTTGTTTGAATATTGTATATGCTTTCATAGAAGAATAAACGATACTGATTAGTTTTTAGTGAAAAACCTTTAACATTGAGCTCATTAAATGTAATTGATTTATTATATATTAACAATTTACTATATACTATCACTGCATCTAAATATTTTTATTTCATAATATTCTTTTTGTAATTAAACTAATTATATAGTATAATCTTAAAAGTATTATTAAGCTATTAGTATATCTATAACATTGATATACTGGTTCTTACGTAAATGCAAAAATAACCGACACGTGGTGAATAGTTAGCGAAATTAGCCGGTAAATATTGCTAATTACTCATAAGTCAATAAAAAAAAAGTAAAACGGGAACAGAGGATATCCATAAGCTACAAATATTTGAAAATTTTGGAATGAATCTAAACTCAGTTTAACACAAAAAGTTATAACATAAGAGACACTGATTACAAATCCAACGACACAGAACCACAATCAATATATATGTGGCCTTAATCATAGATTAGTCTCCTGTTTTCGTAAATGACATGTCAGAGCAGAGAGCATAACATTCAGTAAGAAAACCAGTTACTCTTTGTTTGAGAGAGAAAACCCATTTTTGGTCGAAACAATACAGATGTAGGTGTGTCTGAGAGTCTCAACAACATACAATTTGTTTCTTAAAGTGTACAAATGTAAATTTAAATATCTGAAAGCCATTTACTCTTTTTTCTATATTTCCGTCACTATCATCTTAAGTGACATAAGAAAACAACTTGGTCGTTACCTTTTCTACTTTTCTTCAGAGTATATAATCTCTCTGTTACAAAAATATCTCCTTTTGTTTCTGTTCTTTTGAGAAAATCAAAAATGGCATATAGATTCTCCGGCAGCTATGGTGGGCGAAGTTAAACGGTGATGCTGGTAGATCTATCTTTGGTGGCCCGGAACTGTCATAAACTCCGGTAATAATAATCCTGAGCCAACATATTGGAATCAGTTTGATCAGATCGGAAACATAGCCTCGAGGTGGGAACTGAATCGCTGGAAAATAGCCTCGAGATGATTTTCAAGCAACTCAGCAGCAACATTCCTTTCATATTCAAGCAGATATCAACGCGTTATTCTAAAGTGCGTGAAAGCCAAGAACTTTTCATAATCTTCAGTCGCCAACTATTGCAAAATGTAGGTACTAATTCTTAGAATCTATATTATAATAGGAGAGTTTACTCTCTCCCCTTCTGACACGTGTCTATTTCGTAATGGGCTTTTAAAAAAAAAGAAATCTATATTATAATAGGAGAGTTTACTCTCTCCTCTTCTGCCACGTGTCTATTTCGTAATGGGCTTTTAAAAAAAAAGAAATTGGTTGTTGACTATGAGATTTGAACTCTTTACCTCAATGTTTATTTGATTGAAATAACCAACTGAGCTACATGAGATTTTGTAAACTAGAAATCAAATTTTATATAATAATATTACAGTTTCGTCTTTTCCAAGGGTGTCTATGTCAACATTAAGTGGGTCCCACATATTTTTTTTTAAATCGTATGTTGCATACTAAAAGAGTCGAACCTTTCACTTCAGTGTTTATTTGATTGACATAACTAACTCAGGTACAATAGATTTTTTTAAAATTGATGGCGGATTTTTTACTTATTTTGAATGAGACATGGCGGTCGAGGCATTACAAGTGGTATTACAGCTGGTTAGCCATCTCGATTTTAACCTGAGAGGCAACTTGAGACCTGTCGTGGGGCACAACGAAGACGTTTTATTCTTTGAGAGGAGGTGAATTGAAACATTCCGAGCTGTGATATATATAAAAAGGCTTAAGAGAATTGATTTAGTGACTTATGTCACCAAAGTTGACTTACCTTTTCCGTCACACATCCGTTTAGAACTCCAGAGTTAAGCGTGCTTAGGTTGGTATAGTGAAATGATGAATGAACTATTGGGAAGTGATTCATGATACCATGCGAATGAATCCAAAACACGAGGAATGTCGGGTGGTGATTATAGGGTCAGTAAACAATAATTTGGAGACTTTGGAAAAATTAACGAACCGATCGTCAGATGGAATGGGATCTACGGGTTGAGATCGCGAATATGAGCAGCCCATTAACCGTGGGCGGTCGGGACGTTACATTATTATTCCATGTCAACAAGCAAATTAAAAATTTCATCCCTACATATAAATTAGAAATTTTCATAAAGTAGTACGAAAAGTTTTAGGGATTAAACTTCCTGATCTTCAAACTATCTTATGTACATAACTTAATGTCGTAATCTTCCTAATTTTTATTTGGCTTTCTAATGAAAATTACTCTTCACTTGAAGACATAACAAAACGGAAGTGAACTCAATGGAAGTGATAACTCCAATATTGCAATACAAAAAATACAAAGATTTAGATAAGATACGAACAACAAAATCGTATACACACGTAAAGCTTAAAAAATGGATCCGGCCCCGCGCTTGCGCGGGGGCTATATTTCTAGTGATTTAGTAAATGAAAGTGATGAAATTCACATGAGCGAACTCACTTATTTATATGTGAAACTCTACAACAATTGAGATATGAAGAGGTGTACTGAATGAGACGGCTTGAGATGAATGAGTCGATGATGTTAATGACAACATTAATTGTGTTAAGTGAGCCCAATCGACAACGACAACTGTTACCCACAGTGTCTTCATAGTTTTTGGAGAACGCAGGCGGACAGGTAATCTAACGGGGAGGAAGAAGAAGACGCTTGTGGGTAACCTAAATCAAAGCAGACCCAATTATAAAAAAAAAACCCAAACATAACTCTTATTGTTTTACGGGAGCCCAAACTAATAACTAATAACAATGAAATAGAAACAAAAGAATACACGTGTCATCTTCTCCTATCACTACTTTTTGACGTGGCACATCCTAGAGGGAGAGAAACACTACTTTATATAATAAAAATTCATTCATTATACGATTTTGAAATCTATTGTTATTCAACTAAATATTTGAATACAACATTTAAAATCTTGTGTTATTCATATTTGATATGTTCTCACATTCCATTTGATTTGAAATACTTTGAATCTAATTTCATGTGTAAATTATATGAATCCAAATCTAGCATTTTAGCTTCAGATTTTATCATCACTTTTAGTAGCAGACATCGTCACATTATTGGAAAACGTTCAACTATTATCACCACACATCATTTTTCAAACTTATTAAAACCCAGATTTTAGAAAAAAAAATCTTATCTTTTGACCAAAACTAAACTTCTCTTATATATCAATTCGATAAAATACAGTTTTTCCTAACCCTTTTCGATTATCCACATGAACTGCATAATTCTGTTTTTTATCAACAGCTACATCATTCTCCTTATATTATGAAACCCCAAAACTATAAAATGCCAAAAGCCGTCAGAAATCCGTCGGGAATTCCCGACAGATTTTCGACGGAAACGTAAAAAACAATTGCAAAGCGAATAATATGTCTCTTCCGTCGGGAATCCATCGGAAATTTCGACGGCCATGTTCGTCGGAAAGGCCGTCGGGATTTTCTGACAGAAAGTGGGCGTCGAGAATTTCTGACGGCCATGTTCCGTCGGAAATTCCCGACGGCTTTTCCGACGGAATTTTCCGATGGTAGATTGTTGTCGGAATGGCGTCGGAAATTGTTTTCGTCGGAAATTCTCGGAATTCCGTCAGAAGTTTCCGACGGATTCCCGACGACATTTGAGTTTCCGACGAAACCATACCGCGGTCATTTTCGTCGGAAATGGCCTATCCCGACGAAATTCTGACGAAAATGGCCGTCGGTATTGCGGCAGCATCTTGTAGTGATTCATCATAGACAAGAAATCGGGACGTTACAATTTTGGTTTATGGTATTTGGAAAAGTTTTAAAAATTGATTTAATTATTAATATTACTAAAATGCACTTACTTTTTCAGTCATACATTCCAAAAGAATTTCAAAGTTAAGCGTATTGAGCTGAAGTAGTAGAATGATAGGTGATATGTCGGACAGTGATTCGCGATCTTGTGTAAATAACACCAAATCATTAAGAAATGTCATGTAATGATTGCATCGTCAACTAACAAGACTTTCGAGCCTCTAAAAAATTAACATATTGTCTTCGAGCGAAATGAGATTCACATGCTAGTGAACGGTCATGTGAGGTCCATTATCTGTAGATGGCCTATGGCATACACGAGTTATGATCTATATCACATGATTATATATCTCAAAAAATCAGTTTTAACTAGCTACATACACGAAACCGCATTGCCGAATGTTGTTTAGTTTCAACAACTACTTCTGTCCAGGTCCCGAATGAGTAATATTACACATCCTAACCCTGGCAATCTTAGCTCTAGTCTTTTGAGAGGGTTACTGAGATAATAGAAGAGTTTCAGTATAACCCTCAGGTTGTTCCCAAAGTGTATATATATATATATATTTTTTTTGTGACTCTTAGTAAAAATACAAGAAGCTATATTTTAGGTAAAAATTTGTTTGTTGCAGTCTCTACATGCGCCACCGCAAGTCATGATCCAAGTTTTCTATTATTATTGAGAAGGTTTTGTAGATGGCTCTACTTTTGTTTTGGTTGAATAGTCTTTGATGCGGAGACACATCAGTACTGATTCAATAACCACAATCATAGAGTACAAGAATCTTATACTTGTTACCAACAAGGTATCTGATTCGGTCACTTTCCTAAGGGACCATATATATTCCACATTTCGCAGTCTCGTGATTTACAATGACTCTTAAAGTGAAGTTCTAAAACATCTTCAATCACTATTTTGTGGTCTATTTCATTTCCATAAATGTTTAAAGGTGTTGAAAGTTCAACAGAATAAAAACGAACAAAGTGGTACTTATACAAGATTAGAACATAGTAACATACCAATAACCCACTTTTTACTAAGAGCAAACTGAAAATGGAAACATGCATTACCAAATGCTAATCAGAAGGAAAAGTCATAGGTGACACATAATTTGGCATTATTTAAATAACGTAAGTGATATGTATGTGCACCTATTAAAATGTAAGAATAAAAACGTCACCAGAAAATAAACTTAATTAAGTGACTCAGTCTACCACCTTATCTACGGTTGCTCTATAAAAGGGGCGATGAGCTATAGAGGTACTCACTCACTAACTCACTCTCATTGTAAAAGTAAACTAGAGAAGTATTTAATCATTTGCAAAAAAAATGGCACATGCAATGATGAAGCCTTCTTTACAAGGAGAGCTTGAGGCAGATGTTGAGATCAAAGCTCCGGCCACGAAGTTCTTTCAAATGCTCGCAGTGAGACCACAAGATGTGCCTAAAGCCTCTCCTAAAATCGTTCAGGGAGTCAGTGTGCAAGGGGGAGAGATGGTAAGAGTTGGCGCTTTCATCACTTGGAACTATGTTCTTGGTAAGCAAAACTTGTATACATATATCTATAATTGATTGGACGCTAGAAAATGTGTAAGCTCAAGAATTTGGAGCTTGATAGATTGCTGCAGTGGAGAAGCATTGATTCGTGTTCGGGTATTATACATGAAAAATGATGTGTTACACACGCTTCAGAGAATAAAAAGAAAATATCAAAGATGTGATGATGTGAAATATTTCCATATGTTTGGTTGACGAAATATACTTTAAATAAACATTATTAGATCACAAATTGAAAGATTTGGTGATGCTAAAATATAGAAAATAATATATTAAATAATAGGAAAAGATTATTTGATATATATCTTGCTTTTTCCTAAAATTAGGTTAGGGTTTTTGATGTTGTAATTCTCACAGAGACACAAAGGGAATTTGGGGTTTCAGAGAGTGAGTGATTTGTAGACGTGATCAACAGGGATTGATTCATACAAGTTGGGTGTGTTAGAAATCGATCTGTGTCGAGTCGTGTAATTCGGATCAAGCAAGTCTGTAGAGATTGTGTAAAGGATTTCTAATAAAAGAGATACATATTCTTGGAGTTACTTTGTGCCTTGTGTTATTGTTGAATCTCGATTCTACAAAATGTGATTGGTAAAAACTGTTTGTTTGGGTGCAGATGGGAAACCAAGTGTGGTCAAGGATAGGATTGAGGAAGTGGATCTGAAGAAGAATATGCTAAAGATGAAAGTGATAGAGGGAGATCTTACCAAAGAGTTCAGGAGCCTCCTAATCACGATCCAGGTGACCCCGAAGCAAGGAGGACCTGGAGGTTGGCTCACCCAGATACTTTGCTCCAGGCGGGTGTCAACATGTTCAAAGACATTGACGAAATGCTTCTGTCTAAGGAATAGATACTCATCGAATATCTCTATGTATGTATCTATCTTTATGTATTTGGGTGGTTTGTATCAATAATGTGCTCTCTCTAGATCTAAAGAGATGTGAGTGATATGAAAGTTGTGTTATCAGAAAATATATATATCTAAGTTATATTTTATGTTTTTGGTGTTTTGTATACATTACAATATGCATGTCTTGGTAATCTTCTCTCTCTTTTAGATTTCAAGTATGATAAATGTATGGCATTAAACAGTTACCTTCATGTTCGTTTTGTATGTTGGAAACGGTAACATTGGAGTTCTTTTTTTTCTTGATAACCATTAAGTCCGGCGACCGAAATCAACCCATTAATCCCACGACACTCCATGTATTCTTGCGATTTAACGCTAGCATGGGTGGCCACACAAAGTTTTGAAGCTGGGTCCGCATTGGGACCAAAGCTCTCTCAAGACCACTAGTCCACCACCGCGTGGTTAACATTCGAATATAAAGCAGCTTATTCAAACAGATTTTTATATATATATAAAATAATGAAACTTTGATCTAGCTTGTGTTTAGATTTTTGTGTTAACAAAATCATAAAATTCTACTCTAATCTCGAGAGTCAAACCAAGCCGCCATCGCTTGGATCAAATGTTTTCCTCCTTTCCCGTGCAATGAACTTATCATGTTCCTGACTTGCCTGTCAATGAACTTGATAATGATACTTGGAGGCAGATGAACTTTGCCATGTCTCCTTCCATTCCTATCAAGCCAAATAGTGTGTACTACAGCTTGAAAAACATATCTCAGAAGCAACTGAGTTGTAGCAGAGCCAAAGCTCTCAGACACTAGTTTCAGCGCCTGGTTCCAGTCATTTGTGTACCTTAGACCCAAAAGCTTCTTCGTCAGGTTTGTTCTATCATACCTGCAAAATATTTAGATTACTACTAGAGAACATCTTAGCGGCTTTGACTATAAAAATGTTAAGTATAAATTTTGACCAATGTAAAACAGATTTTTAATAAAATTTTAAATTAATTGATCAAAACGGATTAATATGGCCATTTAGATTTGTGACAGACTAAGCTCAAATGTTGTATTAACTTATTTTAAACTATAAAAATATCAAAAGTTTTAAAATAAATTATATAGTTAATCCTATTTTATACTTCTCCTTCTGTTTCAAATTAGATATCGTTGTAGAGTAAAAATTTTCGTTTCAAAATAAATGTCGTTTTATGATTTCAATGCAAAATTTATTAATTTTATATGCTATTCTATTTTTGATTAGTTGAAATGTGGTTAGGTTTATAGGTAATGATGTTTTTATTTGGGAAATATGTAAAACTAAATGTTTTCTTAATCTGTGTGCAAAAACCTAAAACGAAAAGTAAAATGAAACAAAGAAAGTATTTATATAGTTGTATAAATTTTATTATAAATTATTAAAACATAAATAAATTATATATGAAATTCATTTATCTGTGGATAATCTTAAATGAGGATTATTGAGATAGAAGAGTTTCAAGATAACCCCCAGGTTGTTCCCAACGTCGATATATAAATGTCGTTCCGTGATATGGGAATGGGATTTAATGCAAGATGCTAGTATTTGTTAGATAAAGTGCGTTCTTGCAGTCTCTACGTGCGCGACCTCTAGTCATGATCTCAATTTCTATTATTTTTTAGAAGTTTTTGTAGATACCTCTTCTTTTATCTTTTTCGGACGGTCTTTGGTGCCCTCATACATCACTGAATCAATACCCACAATTATAGAGGACAAGAATCTCTTAGTTGCTACCAAAAAGTTTTTCTGACTCCTCCACTTGCTTAAGGGAGCATATACATTTCAACATTCAACATTCAATATATATAAGGGAGCCTTTTTGTTTTACAATGATTCTTGAAACTGAAGTTTTAACACATCTTCAGCTATCATTTTGTGGTCGATCACATTTCCATATACGGCGTAAAAAGAACAAACTAAGTACTTGTATAAAACATAGGAGAAACCTGAACCTGGAAGCATGCATTACCAAATGCTAATTAGTAATCTCAAGGAATGAAAAGTCTTAGGCCATGATTATAGAGGGGATATTAGTGGGTTTCTTAGGAGGGAGTGCCAATCAAATTGTCAAAAACCGATTGCAAAACATGCTAATTAAGAGTCACTTTTTGTTGTTTCTTGCACTGTTTGCGGGTCTCACTAACACGTGGCGGTACGCGATTGGTTCAATTTAATTTTTTAAAATCAAACAAAAAAATATTTAATAGGTTTTAGGGATAATTATGGTTTTAGATGATAGATAATTCGATTTTATTTCAAATAAAATAAGTGAAAAAGATGTGCAGTTATTCAAATTGAAAGAATAAAAAATATCACCAGACAATAAAATTAATTGTTACTGAATCTACCACCGTGTTGACCGTTGCTCTATAAAACGGGCTATAAGCTTTAGAGGTACTCATTCACTCACTCTCATTCTATAATTAAGTAAACTAGAGAATTATTTCATAATCATCTTGAAAAAAGGGCATAGGCGATGAAGAAGTCTTCTTTACAAGGAGAGCTTGAAATAGATGTTGAGATCAAGGCCCCGCCCACGAAATTCTATCACATGCTCGCAGCTCCACAAGATCTGACTAACGTCACTGAAATACTCCAGGGATATAACTTGAAAGAGGGAGAGGTGGGAAGAGTTGGCAGTCTCGTCACCTGGAACTATGTTCATGGTAAGCAAAACTAATTTGATGCACCTATTTAGATGCATGCTGGTAAAAACTGCGTTTTGGGTGTAGATGGGAAGCCACAGGTGGTTACTGAGAGGATCGAGGCAATGGACCCGAAGAAGAATATGATACAGTTCAGAGAGGTAGAGGGAGATATGATGAAAGAGTTCAAGAGCTTCCTGATCACGGTCCATGTGAACCCGAAGCAAGGAGGACATGGAGGTGTGGTGAAGTGGAACATGTCATACGAGAGGATTGACGAAAACGTGGCTCACCCGGAGTCTTTGCTCCAATTATGTGTGAAAATGTCCAAAGACATGGACGAAATGCTTTTGTCTAAGGAATAAACACTCGTCCTAAAGAGTAGACACTCGTCCAATAACTATATATATGTATCTATCTTTAATAAGGTCGGTGTCTTTTTATCTTAATGTATATGGGTGCTTTGTATCAATAATGTGCTCTCTCTAGATCTAAAGAGATGTGAGTGATATGAAAATGTGTTATTAGAAATATTTATCTAAGTTGTATTTTATGGTTTTGGGTGTTTTGTTTACATTGTAATATGCATGTCTGATGTCTTGATAATATTCTTTTTCTCTCTTTCTCTTTAGATTTCAATTATGGAAGCGTGTTAGATGTTTGGCATTGCATACTTCATGCTTGTAATCCAAAATATTCTGTAGCATATCCACCCAAAGAAGAGGCGAATTCGTACGATGCCAAAAGTATGTCGTGTTGGTGGTTAGAGCAGCTGCAACGCAGCCTTTTAAAAAAAGATCCTTAATCAAAAAATGTTTTTATAATATGTAGGGCCCAAAATTTTTAAGAATTTGTGCCAATATAAGCTCTTCCATACCCTTTTTAAGGATCGATTCATTCCCAGGTTTGTCACTGTGCGCGGATCCCATCACTTTGTGCGACTCCGCGATTGGCTCCTTATATTTTTTTTTTTTAAACTGAAAAAAAATATAAAAACTTACCTTGGTAAACGAGTCCGTGCGTTTTGGCGTTGGAGCTGCTCTTATGACGATACACCATCTCTATTTTTTTTTTTTTACACCATCTCTATCTTAGTCTCCATATATACATCTATTTATATAATTTTTGTTATATATTTGCTAGAATATTAGTAGTTGATCAACCCTATAATTCATCTTCCACTATTTTAGAAAGAAAGAATATGTGATCCTTGGTCGGAATTCTTTTTGAACTGTAGTCACGTTTATTTCGCGTCTGCATGCAGAGTAAGCAACATGAACGGACTTATCTTTGTTTTGTTTTTTTTTTTGCTTAAGGAATTATCTTTGTTTTTGAAGCCATTTTCCTTGTTTGTCTTAAAATATACGAGAACAAAATAAATAAATACGCGTTACGAAAACGAATAAATTCACACAAAGAAAAATCAATTTAGCAGCAAAGAGATTTAGCAACCAGTTTTTGTCCATGGTCTAAGAAATTATGGATTTTGGTATTTTCTAATTTCTCTTGTTGTAGAAAAAACAACAACAGTAAATCTAGAAGGTTAAAATCTCGGGAAAAAAACCTTTGCCTTAACATTAATCTTAGGGTTGATACACACGCACGATCGGTCCAGAATATAGACAAAAAATAACCAAACGATAATTTTAATTATTTATAGCGCACTACAAAAATTTAAATGAATAACAAAGGCACCAAATTACAATTGAGTTTAGGACATCAAGTAAAAATTAAAAATGTTAGGCCATGATTAACTCAAGAACCCCACAGGGGGTTCTTTTTTTTTGATATTTTAATTTTTTTCTGAAAAAAAAAATTAAAAACGGACTAATCACGGGTTGCCACATGTCAATAGGGTCCGTAAACAGTGTAAGAACCCAAACAAAATGGATTCTTATTTAGGAGAATTAAGAGATGGTTCTTAAAAATTTAGTGGATTCCGCCCACTAAGAACCCCTTAAGAACCTCCCATTAATCATGCTCTTAGATCGCCACCGTATATAAGTGGCCTATACACATCTCATCTTTTCATTCTGACAAAATCAGAAATTTGATTTAATCTTGCGTGGGCTAAAAGGCCAGATAATGGGCCACAAACTTTGTTATGGCTAAGTTATGGTTACGTTGCGACTGAATTAAACAACACGGCTGACTTATGAGAAATTAACTGACTTACAAACATAAGTCAGTCATTGATACTCGTTTAGAAAAATTTGGTTGGTTTATGGGATAACGGCTTGCTTAAAAACACACGTGACGACTGATTTTTCAAAAGTTTAACTGAGTTATAGTTAAGATACGGCTGAGTATATTTCGTCGGCTGATTTAATGATCATCATCTGGCTGATTTATGGGAGGTTGTTACGGCTGAGTTATAGTTATCGACCATAATTGACTAGATTAACAATAAACTCAGCTTAATTATGAGTAACTTATTAACGAAATATTAATTACTAGAATAACATTCATTTGACGATCGATTTATATGACGATATTCAATTTATATGACGATATGACTGACCTATAATTTTCCATCCTAGTTACGGTTGATTTATTAGCAAAAAATTAATTAATAAAATAATATTCACGTTTCGGCTGACTTACGTCGTATTTGATGGTTGATTTATTTATATTGAGTTATGGGTTTGTTTGACGGCTGACTTACCAATTTTCTCTGTCATCAGCTCTTATTTGCCATTTCACTACTTAGCCATCAAATATATAGTAACTCAGCCATCACATATATCATAACTCAACCATCAAATAACTCATAACTCAGCCATTATATATATCATAACTCATCAGTCAAATAACTAATAACTCATCCGCAAACTCGAAAAACTTAAAGAAAAGCGCTAAAACATACCAAAGAAGACGATTCAGAGATAACGGTTGCAGAAAAGACGAACGATTGGGTAAAAGACGATGTCGAAAAAAATCAAGTTCAGAGAAGACAATTTTGGAAAAGATGATTTTGGAAAAGACGGTGTCAAAAAATATTTTCGACGAAAACAAAGAAAAAACTTTAAGTTAATATTACGAGATATACGCGATATATATTTGTATATATCTCGTAATAGTTAAGTGTCATTTCATTGTTTTCCCACTCTTTTAATCATCATTATCAATGACATGAATTATTGTTAGTGATATGTATTATAGTTATTGTTTATTTTTATTATAAATAAATTTAATAAAAATATATATATTATTTTGTTGTAATTTACTAAGAGTCTGCGATCATTCTAATAATTTTCAAAAAAAAAAATATATATATATATATATATTATTTTAGTCGTATAACAACTTTTCTATTATATTCTAATAATTTTTTCAAACAATTATGATGTTTACAAGAGAAAAAGAATTCGCTTACCAACATGCAAACATGTAACTTGCAAGTGTGATCGCAAATCGCAGGCGTTGTTCTTATCACGTTTTTCTATTGTTGTTATCACGTTACGTTCACGCACTAATCAAATAATTTGTCACAAAACGTAGGTAGTAATGAAAATGACAATTAATCACATCCACATGCATGATTTTGTTATTTGGCCGTTTGGTTTCGTTGACTTTGTGACAAACCACCTGTTTCGACCTCTCGTATATTGCACGAGTTTCTCGTGCAATCCCCACCACCGGCACACCACTTTCCATTTTCATATCATTAGAAGCCATTTCGAAAATCAATAATTTAAGAAAATTTAGGATCATGATTAATGGTGAAAAATAGATGATTCTTCAAATTATGCATTTTAATCATTTGATTGTTGTTCGTTTTTTTGATAAGAAAAACATAGATCACTGAAATCTGTTTTTTTTTTTTTGAAAATTATCAGTGAATCTTTTACCTGCACACTGGAAGACTTTAATTTTCAAGATCTGGCTACGGGGGAAAACAGTTGATATTAAATGATTTGTATAGACGACATTAACTAAATGCCAGTATGAACATAATTCATTGACCAAATACTCCTTGTTAGTTACAAAAAATATACTCCTTGTTTAAAGGTTTTAGCACATACTAAAAGATTTAAATGTACTTTCATCTGTCATTCTATGGTTTTATTTCTAACCAATCTAAAATATAATTTATTTTTCACAAATTTCTACCAGTCCTATGTTTTTTAATTTTTAAATAAAATATATTAATCAAAGTTTAATAATATTATCTTTCAAAAAATCTAAAACACTACTTTTAAAATAGAGCGAGAATATAAAATAGGTGGAAACTCCATTGTACTATAAACTTTCCAGAAGATAATACTTTGAGATACTTTGTTTTCTTTCTCAGATCTTGTTAAACAAATAAATCTAAAAACGTAGACTCAAAATAAAATGTTCCAAAAATATTAGTCAATAAATCTTTTTCCCTTTATAAATGTTAAAAACTTTAAGTTATACATATCCTGCAAAATGTGAACAAGTTTCAAATAATTCAACCAAACGATTAAAGATTTCATCCTTTTAATATCTCACTCACACCTCTAACCTATTATATACATACACACCTCTCCGTCCTCCTCTGTTTCTCGCCGGAGAGAAGAATTTTCGTAAAAAAATCAAAACTTTTCCTCCAATTTCGAAACCCACAACCCGAAAATGGATCAGATCGAATCCGCAGAGTACAATGGCTTCGAAACCACCAACGGAGCCTCTCACGCCGACCACGGATGGAAGAAAGTAGTCTACCCGAAGCGCAACCGGAAGCAGAAACCATCGGATCAGACGACGGCGAACGGAACCCACGTCCCCAACGGAGCTTCATCGAACGGAGACAACGTGTTCCGCTCCCTCGAGGAGAAAGCCGAAGATCGCCACCGACGGATCCTCGCGGCGAAGAAGGCTGCTGCTGATGATGATGATGATGACTCGGACGAGTCCGATCTGAGGAGATCTAGACGCCGATCGAACGAAGACAGCGACGATGAGACAGGTGTTGGGAAAGAGAATGTGAAGGCGGAGAAGAAGAAGAAGCAGAAGGTGAAGAAGGAGAAGAAGCCTAAGGTGACTTTAGCTGAAGCTGCTGAGAAGATTGACGCTTCGAATCTCGAAGCTTTCCTCGTTGAAGCTTCGGTATGTGTACATTTTGGATTCGATCTGAGATTCTGATGTAATTGGTGAGTAAAGGTTTGAACTTTTTGGTTTGTAGGAATCGTATGCGAATCAGCCAGAGATTCAGCTAATGAGATTCGCTGATTACTTTGGGAGAGCTCTCTCTGGAGTCTCGTCATCTCATTTCCCATGGGTGAAAACCTTCAAGGAGTCTCCTTTGTCTAAGCTCATCGATGTGAGCTATTAAAAATCTAGTCTTTATGTTTTGGGTGTTGGGTTCTGTTTTGTTTTTGTTAAAGTTGAAATCTTTTTTTCTTGATACAGATTCCTCTCTCTCATATCCCTGAAGCTGTTTGTAAAACATCAGCTGATTGGATCAACCAACGGCCTATTGGTGCACTTGGAACGTTTGTGTTGTGGGCATTGGATTGCATTCTTGCAGACTTGGCTGTACAGCAAGGAGGCGCCAAGGGTGGTAAGAAGGGTGCACAACATGCTACTTCAAAGTCTCAGGTATTATGGTACCTGAATTGTATGTTTATCAGTTTATTAATGATGATCTGGATAGGTTGCTTTACCATTGCGTTACTATCTTCACCATTTTTTGATTCCTTTGATGGATAGGTTGCAATATTTGTGACGGTAGCAATGGTATTGCGCAGGAAACCTGATGCTCTAACTAATATATTGCCAACTTTGAGGGAGAATCCAAAATATCAGGGACAGGATAAGCTTCCTGTTACTGTTTGGATGATGGCTCAGGTATGTGCAGATTTTTTCTTAACTATAAACGAAGACCCATCACTACCAAAACATGTTCTGAGTTCTGTGTTCTCTGAACTGATAACTATGTACAGGCCTCCCAAGGTGATATATCATTAGGCTTGTACTGTTGGGCACACAACTTATTACCGGTTGTCAGTAGCAAGAGTTGTAATCCACAGTCAAGGGATCTCATCCTTCAGTTGGTTGAAAGGTAAGTTAAAAAAAATTCTGTATGGTATCCTGTTTATGTTTGATGATTATCTAATCTTGGTTATGGTGTTTTTCTTTCAGGATCTTGTCCAACCCAAAGGCCCGGACCATACTTGTTAGTGGGGCTGTTAGGAAGGGAGAGCGATTGGTCCCACCTCCTTCGTTTGAGATGTTAATGAGACTTACATTCCCTGCATCATCCGCAAGAGTGAAGGTAAACTAATATTTGGGATTTCGACACAATATTGTGATGCATGAGAGTGTTCATTCTAATCTCTAGTATGGTTTTGACGCACAGGCGACAGAGAGGTTTGAAGCAATATATCCCTTGTTGAAGGATGTGTCTCTTGCTGGTGTACCTGGTAGCAAGGCAATGAAGCAAGTCACACAGCAAATATTCACTTTTGCTCTGAAAGCAGCAGGGGAAGGTATGTCAAAACTACCTTTGTCTTCTGGAAGATGATGAACTTAAACTTTGTAATGTGTCTTGGTACAGGAAATGCTGTATTGGCTAAGGAAGCGGCTGCAGTTACTATCTGGGCTATCACCCAAAATGTTGATTGCTGCAAGCACTGGGTAGGATTCACTCTTTTTTTATCCCACGTATGAGTTACTTGTGACTTGTTTTCTTACTTACTAGTGTTTCTGGTTTGTGTTGTGGGTGGGGCTCAATAGGAGAATCTCTATAACGATAATCTGGAAGCTAGTGTCATTGTTCTTAAAAAGCTCATAGACGAGTGGAAGGAGCGTTCTGTCAAGCTGACTCCTGCTGATACCCTCATTCTCAACCGTACAATGAAGAGCTTGAGGCTAAAGGTTTGTAACTTAGATTCCATCTTTTACATCTCTCTGCCAATGATTCACTCCCCTATTTACTACAGAACGAAGAAGCTCTTGAGGGAGGAGCCAATGGTGCAAGCCTGGCTCTTTACAAAGATGCAGACAAATGCTGCAAGGTGATATCTGGGAAACTCTCCAGTGGCAGTGGCATCATCAAAGGCATAGGTATCTTTGCAGTTCTGGCTGCTGCAGGTGCTGCTGCTCTGTCTGCCAACCCGGAGGCTATAGCTGAGCTGAAGGACCAGGTGGAGTCGTGGGACCTCAACAAAATCACTGAGTCAGTGATGACAGCTTTTAAGAACTGAAGTGAAAACAGGTAAGGGGCGATAAGCAAGAGAAGTAAGTCTCCTTATCGTTGGTGTTTGGCAAAGCTGCCTTTGTTATGCTCTCTGATTACAAAGTTTTTGAAACCTGACCAGAAGAGTTAGGAGAGGTTAGGCTGATGAGTGAGAAGAGGTTTCTGTTCAAACAAAGCTCACAAGTTGTGTAGAAGGTGTTGAGAATGTTGTTTCTAATTTGAGAGATAATGGTGGTTTTATGTTTTTTTTTTTTTTTTACTTTCCGGGAAGAACAATAATTTCACATTTGGTCTTATGTTAAGCGGCTACTCATGAAATTTGGAGAACATAGTCGCTGTTTACAAAGCATCCCAAAGATCAAATCTAAGTTGTGAAGCTTTATAAAGTCTCTGATATGATCATGTGAATTGGTCTTGGTTCGCCTTCTTGACCTCTCTTTCTATCTATAAGTCACAATCACAAAAGGCCATAGTGGAAGAAAGCTCTTCAGTTACTCGAGAGTTGCGTTTCTTGAATCAGAGTTATCTCTAACTATTATTTATTTGCAACTTAAAAACTATTCAAGAAGATATGCGTGTCATGCAAGTTAATTACCTTAAATCACGTTAGAATATTATGCGGATCAGTAATGAGTCATGAAAATATTTACTCTTTGGTATGTAAAAAAGGGTAAATGCATGTTACATCCAAAAGTGTCTATCAAACATAGGGTATCAAGAATATTTAGTCTTAAACTGTTGTTCATCTTTATATAAGCAACAATGATATTATCTTACCCGGATGAGCTAGTCCAGTAGTATCCCGAACTTCGGTTTAGAGAACACGGGTTCGAACCTCGGGCGGGAAGGCATGTCCAGGAACGTAAAAGATACAGACAAAAAAAACAATGATATTATCTTTGAACCCGTATCCATGATCTTTTCTAGTACAGGAAACAAAAAAAAAACTCAAAGTTAGATTTGTGATGTACTACGCTCTAATTGGAAAGAGAATTTTACAAAATTGAAATGTGGCGTAACATCATCATCTTACATACATCATGAGTTAATGGATTACACATATTATAACTGGCGATTGAATATAATATTTTGTATAAGTTCCTCAATTTAACCAAGTGCTAACCAAGTACTGGTAATTTAATGGTATTTTTTTTGAGTTTGGTGTCCATCCACGTCAATCATGAGTTTGATGTCTCTTAATAACTAAATTAGGCCAAATCGTAATAGATAATTGTTCACTTCCTAACATTAGTCTGAAGCTATTTCAAATACGGATCAGACAGTATGATAGTCAGTCCATTTTGTAGCACTAAGTTATTTTTTCTGAGGTCGATCGGATTAGCCGATACGGTTTATAAAAAAAAATTAAATTCCTCAACTTAGAAAAGAGAAATCATGTTTCAGAAGATAGACACGTGTCAAACAATAAGCGATACATTACAGGTAGATCAAACAGAGATGGACCCTTGGGATTGCGACAAGAAACCAAAGGGCTGTTGTTTCAGTTCATCTCGTGAATCATGTCTTTCTCAGTTCTGTTATTTACTTGCTTCCTGTGGTTTTCTTCTTTATCTCTTCTTTTCTTTCCCCTCCTTGATAAATACTACGACGACGACACTTACCTTTTTACAACCATGTATAATCTAGCTAGAGAAATCTATTTTCTTGCAGAACTCTTCAAGATCAACCAATATTTCATATTCATTGCTAATATATTACATAGCACAAAATTGTAAAGAAAATTCTTATAACTAACTTGTATTTGGTTTATGGTTATCACTGATCACTGATCACTGATCAGAATCTTTGAAATTGCATTGCCTATTGTAACTGCATTGGTGATATATATTAGAAGAACTCGATGGCGTATTCTACCAAACGAAACAAGATTTTTTTCAGTGACTGAGGGTACGACTAACCACAGCGGTTATGGTTACGAGTGTTTGCGGATGCGGGTGATTGCGATTTTAAGTATCATTAAGAGATTCGAACGACTAATACAACAGTTAAAAATTATTGTATTTACAGGATACTTATAGCTGATTAACTATCAAATGGTTAAATAATATTAATAATATTTATATTTTATATAATTATAAAATATTAAAAATCATATTAATATAATAAATATAAAATTATACTATTTAATTTTTTAAAAATTATAGAAAATATTTTTGTTTAAAGTTTTATAATATAAATTAAAATATAATATATATTTTGTATTTATATTATTTCAATTTAAATTGTTTTAATTAAATATTTTTATTTTTATATTTATATAGTTTTGAAAAGAAAAAATTGTTTACGTTTTCATAATTGCTAGCTGCAACTACCTTTTAAATTTTAGATATTTATAGCAGTTTAAGACGATTTATAAAGTTTTATAGGTTTGCTGCAAAAAACTAACAATCGCTATCAACCATAAAATATGCGTTTGCGGGTGGTAGTGAAAAAATCAATCATGCGTTTATAGAATTGCTTAGTGAGCGAGGTAACTTATGTGGTTGTACAATATATTAACCATATATATTCACTATCTTACAAATTGGAAAGAAAAAATAAAAGAACATGAGGCTCGTCAAGTGTGACAGAGTTTCTGTTATGATCCTTTGTGTGCTATGACGACAAAGACATGGGATTGTGGTCAACTTCAAAGGGTTCACGGGTTCTTATTTCTTGAACATATACTTCCAACCAAATTATAAATCAATGAATAAATTAAATTGATTTCTCTACAGTGAATTTTCTTTTAAAATATTGGACCAGAGATTTTTGGTTTGTATTTATACTACACTGCCTCAAAAGCTAATATATCAAAGAACTTAGCGAAATGCAATATTTGATGTGAAATGAAAATCAATGTACAAAACCAATTAATCAAACTCCAATGTTTCATTTTGGTTACATTTTTTTCTTATTTAAATATAACTGTTGGACGCATAGTCATCTAGACGAAAGCAAACGACTGACTTTATAAGATTCCTTATTCACCATTATCTATTGGTTTTGAGTTTGAATCTCTCAAACTTTGATGCTGTGTTGACGAACATCTTGAATGATACTGTGTTGACGATGATCTTCTCATAATCATATGCACTATTGAAATATTGATCAAATATATAAGCACTTACGGTTGGTGTATCAATATTATGAATAATCACATGTATACGAATCTACGTTTGGTGAACCATATTTTATTATTTTTTGGTGAACCATATTTTATTATTTCTATTCCCGCACTTAAGTGGAACTACATACCATTAGGGCATCTTTATTGCAGGGTTCTTAGGTGGAGTTCTTAACTTTTGTTAAGAGCCAGTTCTTAGTTTTTAACTAAGAAAAACTAAGAACCGACTCTTAAATAAGAGTTTTAAGAGCCGGTTCTTAGCCGTAAAGTAAAAGAAAAAAAAAACGAAAAAATGAAAAATCAAAAGTTAAAAACCCTACCTAAGAACTTCGCATTGAACATGGCCTTAGATAGACATGGACGGTAATCGCTCCACACACATATGATACACATATGCAGATATGTATGTATGCTGATATACATAATATATTCGAAAATGGGGAAAAAAGGTTAAATTGTATGCATGCGCTTATACATGTTGCAGTTCATTGAATTAACTTAGCTCTAGAGAATGTCTGGCATTAACATATCACGTCCATGTATTTGTGGAATTACAGCGCATGCATACATTAGCCAGCCATGATATACTTTTGATTTTTTTTTAATATACATAATATCATCAGCCATTATATATTTATAATGTGATTTTTTCTTGAGAAATATCTTAGGATATTGTTTTAAAAAAATGTCACAAAAATAGTTTTCAATGGAAAAAATAATTAAAATAAGTCTTAATAAAAGGTTAAATATATATTTATATTTTTAAGGTTAACTAATTACGATTTAGAGTTTAGAGTTATGGACGGAGTTTTGAAGATGAATTTATTATTTTAAAATATAATAAATAAATATTTAAAATTTCAAAAGATAATATTTTGATTAACTTTTAAAAATTTATTTTAATAATAAAATTAAAAAAAAAACTATTTGAGATAATTGGTTTTCTTCCACAAATACTGTCCAAATTTATAGAGCGTAGATTTTGTTTGTAATTGCAGTCGCTGCTGGGTTGTGTTTAAAACCACAAATTGCGTTTTTAAGACGTATTAATTTCTACTTTCTAGCATTCTCTAGAATTCTCTTTGCCCAGATTCTTCTTAATTTTTTTTTTCCTGTATTTTTCACCACTCAACACAAGGACAGAAAACTTATTTTTATCTATACATTTCAAATAAAGTTAACTTGTTTTTTTCCTCAACAAAAAGAGCTAAAAAGCATTTTTCAGCCTATACAATTTTGTACCTTTTTGGCTTTTTAAACGATTTATACGCTGTAAAGGACCAAAAAAAGAATAGAGTACTAAATTCCACACACTAATTTATATTAGTAAATTCCACACACTAATTTATATTAGTAATTTCCACAAACGAAAAGCGTTAACAACTTGTACATATATTGATTACCATTAAAAAAACTTGTACATATATCCCTCCAATTTCATTTCTGCCCATAACAAACTTATCTTGAAAACCGGTTTGAAAAACAAAACAGTTGACTTTCTATTATACATATATATCATGCACGCGTGACAAACAAAATATAAGAACAATAATTTATTTTTCCAAGTGATCAATGTATCGCCTTATCAACGCATCGGTTAACTAGAGCCAACGCATTACTAGTCAACTTCTTGACGTCATCGACCCGAGCGCACACCTCATCTTTCCTCGGCTCATCCTGAACATCTTTAAACCCGTCTGTACAAGTCTCTTCATCGGTTAAAGCCGCACTAAGCCAAGTCTGCACGTTACTCATCTGGAACCTGAACGACTCAAGCGAGCCGGTCGAGACCAAGTTCCTCATCTGTTTCATGGAGCCTCTCATTTCATCGACGGCGTCTTTGAGATTCTCAAAGCAGTCATGAAACAAGGCGGTTGCGGTTGGGTGGGGAACATTGTCCTCTTGGCTCTTGAGGAGAGTGGTGACGTTGGAGAGGTATGAGGCTAGCTCGAGAGACTTGGTGAGAGTGACGGAGATTGCGGCTCGGGCTAAGAGAGTTGGGTTGTTGTGGACGGAGCTTGAGAAGTTTGAGAAGGAGGAGAAGCATAGGTCGGGGTATAAGGTTGTGTTGCAGCTTGTATGGATGAAATCTGAGTCGTCTGATGGTAATGGAGAGGGTTGGGAGTGGATGGTCAGGATTAATGGGAGGAGGTTTGCTAAGAAGAAGAAGATAAGTGATGGGTGAAGAGAAGGTTTCTTCATGGTTTCTTCTGTTCTATGTGTGTTGGATTTTTGTGACATGCGAGTGTCTCTTTTGGGTTGTTTGGAATATATATAGATAAAGTAACACAAAATAGCTCTCCCTTTTGTGCCGTAAAGGAGGGGTACCGTAGAGGAGGAGTGGACACGAATCAAAAATCCAAATTTGTGAAATGTTTGTGATTTAATTAGTTTTATTTGATTAATCAATTATCTGATTCAATCCGATTTTTAGTTATTATTTAAGATTGGATATCTGATTTTTGTTATAGTAATATCCGATTCGATATATAAAATAAAATTATAAATTTAAAAGTAAATATAAAATCCAAAGACAATCTAAAATGATAATATTCTATTACAAGAAAATATTTATTTTCATACGTTAATATTTAAAATAATCAATTTTATAGCAAATAAAATATTATAAAAAGTACAGAAAATATAATCATGTAGTGTATATATACTTATTTAAATATATACATATAACGAATTAAATTGGAATACGTTCTAAAATATTAGTATTTATAATTTATTTTGTTTTTTATGGATATTATTTGCTTGTATCGTATAATTATAGATATCCAATATTTTCGTTTGAATATAAACGAATCAAATGATATCTTGTCCAACCCTACCAAAATAACAATTTGATGTTAATACGCTCTGAAATTTTTTGATGGGTTTGGGAAAATGTTGACCTCAGCCCAAATGTACATTGGGCCGGATTAGAATAGTGTATATTGCTTTGTTTGTGAAATGAAAATGCACTCTTTCACATCTAGTAAATGAGAAGTTAAGAGTAGCACTGCAGCATCCAACTTATTTGTTTGATTTCCGGATTCTTGATCATAATGATGAACACATTTATTTCTAAGTAAAGGCTCGAACGTGGAATTTAGTAATGATAGATGATATCTTGTGGTAAATACCTTCACAAATTAACAGTTAGAAGACCAGTAAAAGGGATAGTAGTTAGTAAAAGGGAAAGATATGTCTTCACAAAACATTGGTCTACTAAGTTCATATGTATTTGTAAACATAAACAACTCGTTAGTTTGGAAAGCCTTTATTTGTAAGTAAAGGCTTTTGTTTCATATTTTTGTTGTGCAGTATTCTTATATAGTTTATTGTTAATTTGTAACCAAATAATCAAAATGATAAACCTGTTGTATTTTCATTAGTTGGTTCTATTTATCCACTCATTATAGTAGTCTATCAAATTTAAATCATTGGATAAGATATGGGAGGTAGAAAGTAATTAACTATTTATGATTATGACCAGTGTACTTTTCTTTATAAAATAAAAACAGACTGTACATACAAAATTTACAAATCCATGTATACAAAATTTCAAGTCTAACATATGATTTTTGATTAATATTTACAAATCTAAAAGTTTTTCTCATATTAATATCTTTGTATGTTTAACAAAAAAAATCAGTCCAAATCCATTTAAATTCATTGTAAAATCAAACCTCTTAATAAATACATATAAATACACGATTTTAATTAAAATTTACAAACTATTAAATCAAATAACACATAATTTGATATGAATCTTAAAATCAAACCAATGACACTAGAATTAATTTGAGCTTCCAAATCTATTAAAGGTTAAAACAAACAAATCAATAATTCCCACTAATTAAAGGTGTGTTATAATAATTAGGAAACTCTTTATCTTTGGTCAAGTCTTCAGCAACTTTCAGCTAAAACAAGAACGGTATTTTGTCTCTCTCCTACACGACTTTACTACTCAGACATTTCCTCAAACAGATGGTGCTCGCTCCGAACTAAACTAACCTTCCCTAAGTGAGTCTACTTTGTTTTTTTCTCCGATTCAAAGGAGGAAAAGCAAAAACCAGATACTATAAGCTGAGTGATGCGAATAGAGCGAGAGAAACATGGAAGGAGTTGAGCTTGAACTAGAGAGAAGAAGCAAGTTCTTGAACAGCTTGATACAGCAGAAGAAGAAGGCTAAAGAGCAGCAGGACCTCAAAGACGAGTTCAATGTTCGTGTTAGAGCTTCCGACATGCCTCTCCCTGTGCAGAACAGGGCTTTCAGTTTGTCCCGTGAGCTCTTGAATGCCACGCCTGGTAAAGCCGACAACAAAAGACTCGCTCTTGCCCTTAAAAAGGTTGGATCTTTTACTTGTTTCTCGGTTAAAAATCGTGTCTTTATGGTATCCAGAGAAGGAATCTAGTTCCGTGGAGTGAGTTTTGAACATTTGACACAAAATCAAGTAGTGGGTCTTTAGGGCTATGTTTTAAGTAGCACTCTTTTTGTAAGCTGTGGTATTGTCTTCTTGTTCTTGCTTGATTTGAAGATGTGTGTTTGTGTGAAGAATCTTAATTTTTTATTTTCGCTTTTTGTATTTGCATATTGTTGAACTTCTTAAATGGTTTTTGAGCTGAGTTAGTAGTCTACTTGACATAGATTATGTTAGTAGTCTACTTAACTTGGTTGTTTTTGTATTGGGATGATAATAGTATGAATCTCTTCTCTTGGGGTGTATGTCTTGAACCATGACTTAATGAGACCTAGGATGCACCATTTGCTATACTGAGTTAGATGCAACCTGATGATAAATCTGAAGCATTTTGCTTTAGTAAATTAGCCTTGCCTGAATGGAAACTTCTTTCTACAAAGGACTGGGTTTTCTTATGATAGACCTTTCTGGTATTATTATTTACTAGTCTACCACATATATAGAATTGTTCATTTATGCAGCTTTTCCTTAGAATTGTACATGGCTCCGGGTTTTTGTTCCTACTTAAAATCTAGGGATAGTGTTCTTACTTACGAGGGCCTTGATGGTTATAGGTTTTGGTTTTATCTTATGGATCAAAATGAAGCACTTTTTGGTGCTAAGAACTTGTGCGGTCGCCCAATTCCTCATAGTTGACTAGAGGTGAAGGCATTGCTTCTCACAAGTGCAAAGATTTGTTTTGGGGCTCAAATGGGAATGAAAATAGCAAATTTTTAATGATCCAAGTGTAGGAAGAGAGGCTTTACATTAGTTTCACAAAATGGTTGGGTAAAAAGATTAACTTTCACTTATCTGTTTGTCTCAGTGTTCACTATAATTTCTTAACGAAGGCAACCATTCTTCCCTTTTTATGATTGGCACATGATTGACTTGTTTTATCTTCTTCTTCTGATATGTCTCCTATCTCTTCCTTTTCTCCTAACTTGAGCTTCTGTCCCTTTGTAAAACGGAATGTTACATCTAATTTAAACTTGCAATCAAGTGTATAAACTTTACTTTTGCTCTCTTCTCATGAAACAAAATCTCCATCTTTCTAATGTTGGTTCAGGACTTCGATTCTGCCTATGGCCCTGCTTGGCACTGCATTGTGGGCACCAGCTTTGGCTCATACGTCACTCATTCCATTGGTGGGTTCATATATTTCCAGATCGACAAAGTTTATGTTCTTCTATTCAAGACTGCTGTGGAACCCTTAGATCACCACCAATGAGAAAAGTTGATCCAAATCTAAAAAAAACATCTTCAGTTATGTCCTGTGTCCTGTATTCACACTATGTATTTCGAGTTCAATGTGTTAATCTCTCAAAGACAAAATCTTTGATGAAAATCAAGAATAGATTTGTGTAATTACAAATGAACTTAACGTATCGTTTTCTTTTCGCCTAAAAAAAAATGCTGACGTAAGCCTGTCTGTTTAGGACATAGAGTTTGGTAATAACGAGTCAGATTGGAAACAAAACAAAAACAAGCTTGTGTTCTGTTTCCTTGTCTCCTTGAACAAAAAAAAAAAAGATCTTAGCTTTAAACCCAAAAACCTCATTCAAGAATCAAAAGCAACAAAAAAGAAAGATCGCAAACGAAGAGTGACAACAGAGCTTTACAATGGATCAATCACAGCAGCGAACAGTCACTGCTCCTTCATCTTCAAGATCGTACCAGTTCCATCCTGCGCGTGCCAAGATCATCGACCTCTTCAATCTCTACTTAGGGGTATGTATCAATCTCTTTCTCCATCTCCTCCAACTTTGAGTTTTTCTCCCTTAAAAATTTCATCTTGTGACAGAGAGGAAGCAGGCAAAAGCCTGATGAGCCTGTACGAGATCCTCCGTATGTTTCTACGATCCTTACCTGCTTCATTTACATCGATTTGACTAATAAAAATCCATTCTTTTTGAACAGTAACAAG
>CAJHQP010002590.1:0-82846 GCA_905132765.1 Moricandia arvensis
TCGCCTGTTAACCCGTCATGTAGCGCTCCTGGTCCTTGGTAGACAGTCAGTCAATCGGTCATGTTCTTGTTTGATTGTTGACCGGTGGTTCGACCTATACCTAAAACGGTTCGGGGGTGTTACAGACATGGTCGACACAAAACCTTCTCCTTTCTTCCTCTTCTTCTCAACCTAAGTATGGACGTCAACTCAACACTCCTCCATATTATTAACTCCTCATTTCAAAAATCCCCCTAAAGCTTGACCAAAGGAACTGGTCAAGCTTGTAATGGCCATGAGCTCATCCTCATTAAAAACCTCATCAAAGAAAACCCACTTGGGATAAAACTTTGATGAGGAAAAAAGAGTAAAGACCTCATGACCGAGGAAATCAGTTGCTAGGAGTGAGATCAAGGAGTCCAAGTCTAGTATGGATGGACTTAATGGTCTTCTGTCTTGCGGCCTTAGTGAACACATCTGCCAACTGATCTTCACTCTGAGTATAACATGGCAAGATGATCCCAAGTCCAATCATCTGCCTCACCTTGTGGCAATCAACCTCAATATGTTTGGTCCTCTAATGAAACACTGAATTGGTGGCTATGTGGATCGCTTCTTGGTTGTTACAATGCATTTCAATTGGTGTAAACTGCTCAATACCCAAGTGCTTCAAGATGCCTTTGATCCAGACTAGCTCATTTGTCAGGTTCAGCATTGCTCAATACTCAGCTTCAGCACTGGAACAGGACACCACCTTATGCTTCTTGCTCTTCCATGTAACCAGGTTCCCTCCAATGAAGTAGCAGTAGCCAGTGGTGGACTTCCTATTTGCCCTATCAGCAGCCCAATCCGCATCGCAGTAACCAATCCGCATCACAGTAACTAACCACTCAGTGCTGTTGTTGCATCCCATCCTTTCCACCATATTCCAGTGGTGCTCCTCTGGGACTTGCATGTGTTGACTTACCTGGTTCACAGCAAAACAAATATCAGGACGTGTGATAGTCAAATAGATTAACTTACCATGAAATGGATTAACTAGCTTTCTATAAAGCTTGGAATCATGAAATGGTTTGCTGCCTTCAATCTCCCTCTCACGAGGAACCTTGTACCCATCCTCCATGGGCATCCTTGCTGTCTTTGGTAGATTGTATGCCTTCCCTGTCACTCCCAGTTATGATGATACAACCAACATAAACTAGGAGAAATATCATACCTGAGGGAGTGGTCAGAGAGAACAGTGTGCGATCAAGCTCAGACTTAATGAAGCCTCAAACATTCAGAGTGGTGCTCAACTTGTGGTACCAAGCTCTTGGAGACAACTTCAACCCATAAATTTCCTTCCTCAATCTAAACACGTTCCTTCATGACCAGGGGGAGGATGCATACAGACTTCTTCTTCTAGCTCTCCTTGAAGGAAAGAATTTTTCACATCCATTTGCCACAGGTTCCATCCTAAGTTGGTTGCAAATGACAAAGCAATCCGGATGGTATGAAGCTTTACCACATGAGCAAATGTATCAACATAATCCTCTCCATAAGTTTGAGTAAAGCCTCTTTCCACCAGTCTTGTCTTCTTCCTGTCTATCTTCCCATTTGGTAATTATTTTATAGTGAAGATCCATCTACTTGAGACTTCCTTCTTCCTTCTTGGTAGTTCACTCTCATACCAAGTCTCATTCTTGATCATTGCATTTGCTTCATCATCCAATGAGTTCCTCCATTCCTCATCTTCCATGGCTTCCGGATAAGACCTTGGAACCTAACTCTAATCCATGATAAATGCACAATGCTCCTTAGGGAACTCATCAAATGAGCAGACAATTTGAGTAGGGTGGGCGACAGCTTGAGCATTACCCAAGTGTTTACCCTGTTAGATGGATGCGTCCTCACTCTAGTACTCCTCCTTAATGGAACCTCTACTTCTACTTCTGGCCCTACTACTTCCTCATGCTCCTCTTCACCCTCTTCTTCAGGTGAAAAACTTTTTGTGAAACCCGTATTTTCGGAAGTAATAAAATAAATAATAATTCCTGAAAACCTTCATTTATTAAATTTTCATAAATCGTCTCAGAACACCATAACTCCAAATAAATATAAATAATCTGAATAAATATCGATAAAACGTAAATCCATAAGTCTAAAAAAGAAACATAAAGAACGCCCAAAAGCACCGACCCAAAATGATCACTCATGATCGTAAGTCTCACCTGAAAGGGGTAACAAAAGAGGGGTGAGTAACAGGGGAGTCACTCAGTGAGGTATGGGATGCTAGACACGCAAACCACTGACTAAGTAAATAGGACACCCACTACGGAAGTTTAGCTCTAACATGAACATTCACGACGCCTAGAGCATCACACAAAACACACAATGCGATGATAGCCTATAGCTAGACCATACACCCATCATCTCCTCATAAGGATATACATACTCTGCATCGATAATACAATATGTCTATGTACCCCCGCCCACCACATCGGCGTCAAATTCAAACGTCTTTGCACCACGCACAACACAATCTGCATCGATAGTCCAGACGTCTCTGAACCCCCGCCGTCCACATCTGCGTCAAACCCCCGCCCACCACATAGTCCCTACTTTATATCTATATATATATTTATCATCCATTAAACTCATACAATCCAGACAAGGTTGAATCCTCTAGACCCATAATTTTCGGTTTACACTCAATATCCTAACTATCAAGCAAGACTCGGTTCAAGCAGACGGAACATATGACACTAAACTATGATAGAAAGAATTCTACACTAGTAACAGGAATTTACGGGATAGACCCTCACCTTAGCCAAGATCAGAGATTGATCGGGTAATGCTCGGGACCTGATATACCTATTCAAACATCTAAGCTTTAAATAGAAAGAATTGTCAACGAGTCAACCATAAGATCCATGAATGGTTCCTACGCATGCCATGATAAAGTGTACGTTATAAATGTTTCTTGCAACACAAGGAACAATGACAATGATACTTAACATCACGACTTAAACTTCTCGGACTCCAATAATGTGAGCATTGTCTCCGGTAACATGACCTAACAAGGGATGCGCCTCTGGTGGTCAGTGAGTCGTGGGGGAGCCAACGTCAACGGTTACACACTGTGTTTCCAACTTTGTTAATCTCTCCCTCCTTATCGGATCCATTGATAGCGGTTTAGATTATGGGGCGACTATGGCTAATATGATCCCTAGTGGTGGCAGCAGTGACTCCGGTGATGTGGACGTGTGTCACATCCCGGCCTGCGGTATGTGGACTTCTTTATTTTTGTTGTTAAATTAGACCAAAGCCCATATTTCCCTTCTTTAAATTTAGGCCCATATAGTAAACCCTAGGGTTCCCTCTTCTTTCCTATAAAAAGGAGGCTCCCCCTTCTCTTTTCTCCCATTTAGAAATCAGAGCGAAGCCCTGCAGAGTTCCAGAGAGATTTGAAAACCCTAGCCGTCAAGGTTTCTCCTTTTCTCTTCTCTCTTGTTCTCTCTGGCGACCTCTCTCTCTCTCTCTCATCTCTCTATTGTCTGCGTCTCTTTCTCTTTCCTCGGTGGTCGTTTTTCTTGCACACTGGAGCCAAGCCGTCAGAGATCCCAACAAACTGATCGAAGTCTATTTCTAGATCTCTTCTTGTTCTAGATCTGGTCACTGATGAATAACCCTAGCTCTCGTTATCTTCATCTTCTTCTCTTTTATCTTAGATCTTTTATTATGGGTCTTTGGTGGTAGCACATACCCGTTTCTTTGTAGATCTGGTTCGTAGAACAATATAAGCTTCAGATCTGCTTCTTCTATCTTTTCCATCCACAGATCTAAGGCCAAGGTGGGGACTGCTGTGATCTCTTCTTCCTTCTTTCATTATCGCTTCATAGTAGGAGTTTCTAAATAAACCATTCATACCTACATGTTATCTATAAGCATACGTGTAGTTGATTGATAAATGAACTATATCTTATATATCCATATATATTGTATTGTGATGCGTGAAGGACATATATCTATTGCTAGGTTGTAAAAACATGGTTGAATGATTTTTGAGGATTGTATGTGATGAGCATATTGATTGGGGTTATGGTATATGGAAGTGATGTATATGTGGGTGGTGTATATGAGTTAGAAAGGCATAAGGCCTATGTGTGTCGGTGCAAGGTAGTGGAAGTACGTAAGTCGTCTCGGGCGTTGCATCATTTCTTGTTGGATCATGTGGAAATCGCGTGAGTTGACATGATTCATCGTCGGAGCGGGCAAGCGGCGAGACTGTGTGTAAAGGAAGAACGTAGTAGCGTGATGTCATGAAGACAACATGAAACGTATGAACATGGTGGCGGATCACGCAAGAACCAAAGAAGTTGGTAACGTGATTGCGTGAAGTCGTGGAACTCGCATAGTCAGCGTGATGTCGTGGAGACAACGTATGTTGTGAGCTCCCCCGCGACAACATGAGGAACGCGGGGACCTAACAAGGTGGCTTGGTCTCATGTTGGAACTGTCGGGGTTTATCGTCGTTTCTTGTTGATTGCTCTTGCTTTATTGGATGTTCTAGATAGAGCTTTTGTTATGTTGTGTGGTGACTGTCGGGTGATTATTTCGAGGCTCATAGAGCTTCCCTCATTGAGCTTTTGTAGAAATGCTCATCCCTCCTCCTTATTTCCCATTTCAGGTTCGACTCATATTGGTGGGTTTTTGTCAAAGACGTCATGGGATCCTAAAGACACATTGTTTCGGCCTCATGGCTGGATACAAGTATCATGATATCGCCGACCATTTCAGCTATGCTAGGTCGGGGTGTCACAAGTGGTATCAGAGCCCAGGAAAGACTCTCTAGTCCTAACCTAGAGGGTCAGTCTCGACTCAAACCAATATGAGTCGAACAAGTTCCTAATCTCTTACTTAATGGTTGAGTTTTTCCCGACTCCGTTCGGAATTCGGGGCGAACTCCCTGTTAAGTGGGGGAGAATTGTCACATTCTGGTCCACCGGTATGTGGACTTCTTTATTTTTGTTGTTAAATTACACCAAAGCCCATATTTCCCTTCTTTTAATTTAGGCCCATGTAGTAAACCCTAGGGTTCCCTCTTCTTTCCTATAAAAAGGAGGCTCCCCCTTCTCTTTTCTCCTATTTAGAAATCAGAGCGAAGCCCTACAGAGTTCCAAAGAGATTTGAAAACCCTAGCTGTAGTAACCCGCCTGAAGGGATAAAATGGTCAAGATCGACAAAGTTGGAATTTGGAGCCAAGCTTTTGGGAATCAAATTTTGATGAAGAATGCTGAGTTTTGGTCATATAAAACTAAACATGGTTCAGAGAAAATGGAAGAGTGGTCGAGAATTAACCTGGCGTTGAGTCGCGGGCGATAAAGATCGATCGGGAAAGTTTGAAGTACGAGATGGTCGAAGAATGGATCGTAAGTGAACCATGAGTCAAAATAAGCTGCTCTATCATGTTATACAATGTCTCAGATTGATCAGACGAACGTTTTGGAAGCATAACATTTTTGGAAGCACGACGTTTTGAAAGCATAACATTTTTGGAAGCACGACGTTTTGAAAGCATAACATTTTTGGAAGCACGACATTTTAGAAGCACAACGTTTCCGAAGCTCGACGTTTCTTAGGCATGAAGTTTTTCGCGAAACTTCGTAATATATTATTTTGGAGAAAGAAAAATAAATCGGAAGCAGGACGGGAAGGAAGAACGACGGGAAGCAAGCACGACGGAATCGAAGCACGACGGGATCGAAGCACGATGGGATCGAAGCACGACGGGAAAAACCCGAAATTGGGCAAAACCCTAATTTCGGTATTATGGAATTCTTCGGGGAAGCCGGAGGCTCGGGAAATATTTTTCATTAAGTTCAGGATTTCTTTGGATTTTATTAAGAATATTCAGAGCATCAGAACGGGAGCGGAAAAATATTCGGGATTGATCACGGGTCAAAAATATCTTGGAAGAGTCGAAATCAGGCGAATGGACCGAGAAGCACGAAGTGGCTCCGTGTATGGGATCAGGACGTGCTGTCAACCATATAACCAGCTGAGTGTCAACACAATGAGGAGGTGTCGCCGTGCATGGAAGCATCACATGAGGACTGACACACAAAAGCACGAGGTGGATCGACCAAGCACGAGGTGTCGACGCGCATGCAACCAAAGCATGCTGATCGACATGTGGATGATGTGGTGTGGACTTGCATGAGTTTCATACATGCAGCTTGACATCTGGGAGGAATGGTGGCACCCTGCATGAGTCTTGAGCATGCTGAGAGACATGTGGAGCACGAGGTGCCGCCGCGCATGCGTCCGGAGCCATGCGGAGCAACACACGGGCTGCAACCAACCTGAAGCTGATTGGTTGTTGTCTCCTATAAATAGCCCACGACCCCCTCTCATTTCTCAACATCCATACCTGTCCAAATCCACTCCAAAAACGTGAGAGAGAAAGAAGAGAGAGAAAGAAAATGGTCGAGTTGAGAGTATGGTCGATTCTAAAGACCGATACTCCACCGAGAAGGCAAGTTCTGTCCAATTGACCTTTCTCTACGATTGTGAAGCGAAAGCTCTGTCCAAATCAATCCATCCAATCCAGTCATATTCTATGATGACCAAGTGGAGGTTCTGTCGAGGATCAGGTTAGTTCCACGAGTTCAGATCAGTCTAAAGCTGATGTTCTGCCCGAAAGTCCGAAGAACTGTCCAGAAGCTAAAGAAAGTTTTGTCCGAGTCCAGATCATTCCAAGTCAGTTACTTCGTGATGAATCCAAGGTTCTGTCCAAGTCAATCTCAGTCCATTCCATTCCACTCAAGTCGTCCATTGGGTTTTGGCCAAGTCCTCACCGATCAACCATCTGCTTATCGGCATAGAACACTGTGAGTTGGCTTGCTTGAATTCCACTTGGAATTTAGGGTAGTTTTGTGAGGTGGTGATGCTTTAGTTCCACTTGGAACTTAGGATAGATCGAGTTGCATATAGAGTAGAATGTTCACGTTATTGCATGATAGAGTCCTTAGGGTTATTTTATTGAACCGGACTCAGTTTAGCACGGGCTAAGCTGAGATGATAAGGAATTAAGACTAAGTTAATAACCTGACTAGGACTAGGACTAGGATGCATCATGTTTTCTACTCTTTCTTGTTGATATGGTTGAGTGCAGGTTCCCGTTATCTTTAATGATAGTTTCGTAGCAGGAGGCCGAACTATCTGGGTAACAGTTTGGTTAAGTTTATTGCTTGTTAGATTAGTTAAATGCTTGCTTGTTTAATTAATCTTGTTGATTGAGGTTATGTTATGATATTGTTTAGTTGTTTAGTTATGATATTGTTGTTAGTATTTTATATGCTAGTACTATGGGTCTTAGGCCATATAGGCCGGACTACTGGTACTATTGGTTAGTGTTATAGAGTCGAGTCTAGTTAGGATCTGGAACTTTAGCCTTTGGTTAGGTTCTTGATTTTTCTTTGTGTTAAGTGTGTGCTGACAGCATGTGCGTAACCCGCCCATGCTAGGCATGTTTAGGGGTGATTAGTGTTTCCTCGACCTCGTATTCAGCGGGTTCAAGGAAACCCCTTATTCGCTGGATCGGGAAGACTCAGAGAGACGGGGTCATGGCCTAGGGCTGAGTGTTACACGACGGTGTAATGTCCGGCAGTGACCCGAATGACAGTGGGCTGTTGCGGGGTGACCCGAATGACTGTGGGCCGCGGTCGGTTGAAAGTTTCTTTCTTCTGGCCTTTGTGGTAGGGAGATAGGATATAGCCAATGTAGAGGAGGAACACGAAGTTACCAGGGCCCATGTTAGAGTGTTGGGTTTAATAAAGGGTTATGGAACCCAAGAGTAAGTGTAGCACCGATATACGGTGTTACGAGTTAGATAGAGTCGTAGTTAGTACCTTATTATTGTTATTGGTGTTTGATTTCGTTGCAGGTTCCTAACACTAAGATCTAATTCCGGGTTAGGTACCGGATTAGGATTGGTGTCTCTTTGGTTAGTGTAGACCCGAAGTTGGCTGTTATATTGTTTGGGTGATTGCTTATGAAGGGTGGTGGATATTGAAAGCTATGCGGTATCATTGATTGGTCGATCATGTTCTTGTCTGATTGTTGGTCGACCGGTTTACGATACTTGTATAGTCTAATTGTCTAACACTACATGAGTACAGACCTCAGGCGTATATATGGTTAACTAGGGATTGCTTGTTGACTTGTTTTTCATGCAGGTTCCCGTTACTTGAAGTTAGATCAAGGCAGGTGGCCAAATCTAACTTAGTAACGGTTTGATTAGATAGTGCATTGTGTTTGCTTGCCTAGCTTTAGCTTCGATTGCATGCTAGGGCTAGATTGATTGTTATTTTGGGTTGTCTGGGTAGTTTATAGGTTGCGGGTAGAGGCCATCAGCTCACTGAGTAACATTAGGTTACTCACCCAACTCCGTTGTCCTTTTTACAGGTAGCTTTAGTAAGGATGATCTGATAGCTCGTTGCTGGACGTTAGGACCGCCGGAGTAGATTTCATGCCTTTTGTATACGGTATTTTGATTTGTGTTTAGTTGACTCGATTTGGCATTAGGCTGGGCCCAGTCTTGAATTATTTCAGTGTATGAATATTTCATGTATCAATAAAGTAATTGTTTTATATGAGCATCATGAGTACTCTGATATTTGACTAGTCTGGTCTAACACAACGTTAGGTCTTGGTACGGGTTGAAAAGCCTTAGGCCTTGATCTAACGGAACCGTTAACTCTTGGTACGGATTGCAAAGCCTTATGCCTTGATTTAGCGGGACGAGTTAGTGGATGAACTGGTCTAGGTTGCGGAGTAAGTTCTATGACTATGACCAGATTGTCCCTAGCCGTCATGTAACGCTTCCGGACCATGGTGTTGGGTTGGACGGTCAGTCATGTTCTTGTTTGATTGTTGGTTGGCCGGTTGGCTCATCTCTAACCCTGGGTTTTGGTTGGTCTATCGGTCATGTTCTTGTTTGATTGTTGGACGGTGGATCGACTATATGTCTAGGATGGTTCGGGGGTGTTACACTAGCCGTCAAGGTTTCTCCTTTTCTCTTCTCTCTTGTTCTCTCTGGCTACCTCTCTCTCTCATCTTTCTATTGTCTGCGTCTCTTTCTCTTTCCTCTGTGTTCGTTTTTCGTTGCACGCTGGAGCCAAGCTGTCGGATATCCCAACAAACCGATCGAAGTCTGTTTCTAGATCTCTTCTTGTTCTAGATCTGGTCACCGATGAAGTAAGGAACCCTAAATTTCGTTCTCTCCATCTAACTCTTCTCTTTTATCTTGGATCTCTCACTTGGGGCCCTTTGGTGGTAGCACCTAACTGTTTCCTTGTAGATCTGGTTCGTGGAGAGCCGTAAGCTTCAGATCTTCCTCTTCTCTTTTTTTTTATCCGCAGATTTAAGGGAATGGTGAGGACTAATGTGATCTCTTCTTCCATCTTTCATTATCGCTTCATAGTAGGAGTTTCTAAATAAATCATTCATACCTACGTGTTATCTACAAGCATACGCGTAGTTGATTGATAAATGAACTATATCATATATATATCCATATATATTGTATTGTAATGTGTGAAGGACATATATCTATTGCTAGGTTGTTAAAACATGGTTGAATGATGTTTGAGGATTGTATGTGATGAGTGCATTGATTGGGGTTATGGTATATGGAAGTGATGTATATGTGGGTGGTGTATATGAGTTAGAGAAAGGCATAAGGCCTATGTGTTCCGGTGCAACGTGGTGGAAGTACGTCAGTCGTCTTGGGCGTTGCATCGTTTCTTGTTGGATCATGTGGCAATCGTGTGAGTTGGCATGATTCATCGCCGGATCGGGCAAGGCGTTCCTGTGTGTGAAGGAAGAACGTAGTAGCGTGATATCGTGGAGACAACGTGAAACGTATTAACATGGTGGCAGATCACGCGAGAACCAAAGAAGTCGGTAATGTGATTGCATGATGGCGTGGAACTCGCATAGTCACTGTGATGTCATCGAGACAACGTGAGCTCTCCCGCGACAACATGAATAATGCAGGGACCGAACGAGGTGGCATGGTCTCATGTTGGCACCGTCGGGGTTTATCCTCGTTTCTTGTTGATTGCTCTTGCTTTACTGGATGTTCTAGATAGAACTTTTGTTATGTTGTGTGGGGAATGTCGGGTGATAATTTTGAGGCTCATGGAGCTTCCCTCACTGAGCTTCTGTCCAAATGCTCACCCTTCCTCCTTCTTTCCCATTTCAGGTTCGACTCATATTGGTGGGTTTTTGTCAAAGACGTCATGGGATCCTAAAGACACATTGTTTCGTCCTCATGGTTGGAGACAAGTATCATGATATCGCCGACCATTTCAGCTATGCTAGGTCGGGGTGTCACAATTGGTATCAGAGCCCAGGAAAGACTCTCTAGTCCTAACCTAAAGGGTCTGTCTCGACTCAAACCAATATGAGTCGAACAAGTTCCTAATCTCTTACTTAATGGTTGAGTTTTTCCCGACTCCGTTCGGAAT
The DNA here is from genome assembly GCA_905132765.1 of Moricandia arvensis. Taxonomy (NCBI): domain Eukaryota; kingdom Viridiplantae; phylum Streptophyta; class Magnoliopsida; order Brassicales; family Brassicaceae; genus Moricandia; species Moricandia arvensis. The sequence goes on from CAJHQP010002590.1 coordinate 10,494, forward strand.
TCGGGGCGAACTCCCTGTTAAGTGGGGGAGAATTGTCACATTCTGGTCCACCGGTATGTGGACTTCTTTATTTTTGTTGTTAAATTACACCAAAGCCCATATTTCCCTTCTTTTAATTTAGGCCCATGTATTAAACCATAGGGTTCCCTCTTCTTTCCTATAAAAAGGAGGATCCCCCTTCTCTTTTCTCCCATTTAGAAATTAGAGTGAAGCCCTGCAGAGTTCCAGAGAGATTTGAAAACCCTTGCCGTCAAGGTTTCTCCTTTTCTCTTCTCTCTTGTTCTCTCTGACGACCTCCCTCACTCTCATCTCTCTATAGTCTGCGTCTCTTTCTCTTTCCTCGATGGTTGTTGTTCGTTGCACGCTGGAGCCAAGCCGTCGGAGATCCCAACAAACCGATCGATGTTTGTTTCTTGATCTCTTCTTGTTCTAGATCTGGTCACCGATGAAGTAAGGAACCCTAGATTTCGTTTTCTTCATCTTGCTCTTCTCTTTTATCTTGGATCTCTCAGTCGGGGTCCTTTGGTGGTAGCACCTAACGGTTTCCTTGTAGATCTGGTTCGTGGAAATCCGTAAGCTTCAAATCTTCATTTTCTCATTTTTCATCCGCAAATCTAAGGCAAAGGTGAGGACTGATGTGATCTCTTCTTCCTTCTTTCATTATCGCTTCATAGTAGGAGTTTCTAAATAAACCATTCATACCTACGTGTTATCTATAAGCATACGTGTAGTTGATTGATAAATGAACTATATCTTATATATATCCATATATATTGTATTGTGATGTGTGAAGGACATAAATTTATTGCTAGGTTGTTAAAACATGGTTGAATGATGTTTGAGGATTGTATGTGATGATTTTATTGATTGGGGTTATGGTATATGGAAGTCATTTATATGTGGGTGGTGTATATGAGTTAGAGAAAGGCATAAAGCCTATGTGTGCTGGTGCAACGTGGTGGAAGTACGTAAGTCGTCTCGAACATTGCATCGTTTCTTGTTGGATCATGTGGCAATCACGTGAGTTGGCATGATTCATCGCCGGAGCGGGCAAGCGGCATGCCTGTGTGTTAAGGAAGAACGTAGTAGCGTGATGTCGTGAAGACAACATGAAACGTATGAACATGGTGGCAGATCACGCGAGAACCAAAGAAGTCGGTAACGTGATTGCGTGAAGTCGTGGAACTCGCATAGTCAGCGTGATGTCGTGGAGACAACGTATGTTGTGAGCTCTCCCGCGACAACATGAGGAACGCGGGGACCTAACAAGGTGGCTTGGTCTCATGTTGGAACTGTCGGGGTTTATCGTCGTTTCTTGTTGATTGCTCTTGCTTTATTGGATGTTCTAGATAGAGCTTTTGTTATGTTGTGTGGTGACTGTCGGGTGATTATTTCGAGGCTCATGGAGCTTCCCTCATTGAGCTTTTGTAGAAATGCTCACCCCTCCTCCTTATTTCCCATTTCAGGTTTGACTCATATTGGTGGGTTTTTGTCAAAGACGTTTTGGGATCCTAAAGACACATTGTTTGGGCCTTATGGCTGGAGACAAGTGTCATGATATCGCCGACCATTTCAGCTATGCTGGGTCGGGGGGTCACAATTGGTATCAGAGCCAAGGAAAGACTCTCTAGTCCTAACCTAGAGGGTCAGTCTCGACTCAAACCAATATGAGTCGAACAAGTTCCTAATATCTTACTTAATGGTTGAGTTTTTCCCGACTCCGTTCAGAACTTGGGGCGAATTCCTAGTTAAGTGGGGGAGAGTTGTCACATCCCGGCCCGCCGGTATGTGAACTTCTTTATTTTTGTTGTTAAATTACACTAGAGCCCATATTTCCCTTCTTTTAATTTTGGCCGATGTAGTAAACCCTTGGGTTCCCTCTTCTTTCCTATAAAAAGGAGGCTCCCCCTTCTCTTTTCTCCTATTTAGAAATTAGAGCGAAGCCCTGCAGAGTTCCAAAGAGATTTGAAAACCCTCGCCGTCAAGGTTTCTCCTTTTCTCTTCTCTCTTGTTATCTCTGGCTACCTCTCTCTCTCTCTCATCTTTCTATTGTCTGTGTCTCTTTCTCTTTCGTCTGGGTTCGTTGTTCGTTGCACGCTGGAGCCAAGCTGTCGGAGATCCCAACAAACCGATCGAAGTCTGTTTCTAGATCTCTTCTTGTTCTAGATCTGGTCACCGATGATGTAAGGAGCCCTAAATTTCGTTTTCTCCATCTTACTCTTCTCTTTTATCTTGGATCTCTCATTCGGGGCCCTTTGGTGGTAGCACCTAACCGTTTCCTTGTAGATCTAGTTCGTGGAGAGCCATAAGCTTCAGATCTTCCTCTTCTCTTTTTTTTATCCGCAGATTTAAGGGAATGGTGAGGACTAATGTGATCTCTTCTTCCTTCTTTCATTATCGCTTCATAGTAGAAGTTTCTAAATAAATCATTCATACCTACGTGTTATCTACAAGTATACGCGTAGTTGATTGATAAATGAACTATATCATATATATATATATATATATATATCCATATATATTGTATTGTAATGTGTGAAGGACATAGATCTATTGCTAGGTTGTTAAAACATGGTTGAATGATGTTTGAGGATTGTATGTGATGAGTGCATTGATTGGGGTTATGGTATATGGAAGTGATGTATATGTGGGTGGTGTATATGAGTTAGAGAAAGGCATAAGGCCTATGTGTTCCGGTGCAACGTGGTGGAAGTACGTCAGTCGTCTTGGGCGTTGCATTGTTTCTTGTTGGATCATGTGGCAATCGTGTGAGTTAGCATGATTCATCGCCGGATCGGGCAAGGCGTGCCTGTGTGTGAAGGAAGAACGTAGTAGCGTGATATCGTGGAGACAACGTGAAACGTATTAACATGGTGGCGGATCACGCGAGAACCAAAGAAGTCGGTAATGTGATTGCGTGAAGGCGTGGAACTCGCATAGTCACTGTGATGTCATGGAGACAACGTGAGCTCTCCTGCGACAACATGAATAACGCGGGGACCGAACGAGGTGGCGTGGTCTCATGTTGGCACTATCGGGGTTTATCCTCGTTTCTTGTTGATTGCTCTTGCTTTACAGGATGTTCTAGATAGAACTTTTGTTATGTTGTGTGGGGAATGTCGGGTGATGATTTTGAGGCTCATAGAGCTTCCCTCACTGAGCTTCTGTCGAAATGCTCACCCTTCCTCCTTCTTTCCCATTTCAGGTTCGACTCATATTGGTGGGTTTTTGTCAAAGACGTCATGGGATCCTAAAGACACATTGTTTCGGCCTCATGGCTGGATACAAGTATCATGATATCGCCGACCATTTCAGCTATGCTAGGTCGGGGTGTCACAAGTGGTATCAGAGCCCAGGAAAGACTCTCTAGTCCTAACCTAGAGGGTCAGTCTCGACTCAAACCAATATGAGTCGAACAAGTTCCTAATCTCTTACTTAATGGTTGAGTTTTTCCCGACTCCGTTCGGAATTCGGGGCGAACTCCCTGTTAAGTGGGGGAGAATTGTCACATTCCAGCCCACCGGTATGTGGACTTCCTTATTTTTGTTGTTAAATTACACCAAAGCCCATATTTCCCTTCTTTTAATTTAGGCCCATGTATTAAACCCTAGGGTTCCCTCTTCTTTCCTATAAAAAGGAGGATCCCCCTTCTCTTTTCTCCCATTTATAAATTAGAGCGAAGCCATACAGAGTTCCAGAGAGATTTGAAAACCCTTTCCGTCAAGGTTTCTCCTTTTCTCTTCTCTCTTGTTCTCTCTGACGACCTCTCTCACTCTCATCTCTCTATAGTCTGCGTCTCTTTCTCTTTCCTCGATGGTCGTTGTTCGTTGCACGCTTGAGCCAAGCCGTCGGAGATCCCAACAAACCGATCGATGTTTTTTTCTTGATCTCTTCTTGTTCTAGATCTGGTCACCGATGAAGTAAGGAACCCTAGATTTTGTTTTCTTCATCTTGCTCTTCTCTTTTATCTTGGATCTCTCAGTCGGGGTCCTTTGGTGGTAGCACCTAACGGTTTCCTTGTAGATCTGGTTCGTGGAAATCCGTAAGCTTCAGATCTTCCTTTTCTCTTTTTTCATCCGCAAATCTATGGCAAAGGTGAGGACTGATGTGATCTCTTCTTCCTTCTTTCATTATCGCTTCATAGTAGGAGTTTCTAAATAAACCATTCATACCTACGTGTTATCTATAAGCATACGTGTAGTTGATCGATAAATGAACTATATCTTATATATATATCCATATATATTGTATTGTGATGTGTGAAGGACATAAATCTATTGCTAGGTTGTTAAAACATGGTTGAATGATGTTTGAGGATTGTATGTGATGAGTTTATTGATTGGGGTTATGGTATATGGAAGTGATGTATATGTGGGTGGTGTATATGATTTAGAGAAAGGCATAAAGCCTATGTGTGCTGGTGCAATGTGGTGGAAGTACGTAAGTCGTCTCGGACATTGCATCGTTTCTTGTTGGATCATGTGGCAATCGCGTGAGTTGGCATGATTCATCACCGGAGCGGGCAAGCGGCATGCATGTGTGTTAAGGAAGAACGTAGTAGTGTGATGTCGTGGAGAAAACGTGAAACGTATGAACATGGTGGCGTATCACGCGAGAACCAAAGACGTCGGTAACTTGATTGCGAGAAGGAGTGGAACTTGCATAGTCAGCTTGATGTTGTGGAGACAACATATGTTGTGAGCTCTCCCGCGACAACTTGAAGAACGCGGGGACCGAACGAGGTGGCGTGGTCTCATGTTGGCACCGTCGGGGTTTCTTGTTGATTGCTCTTGCTTTACTGGAAGTTCTAGATAGAGCTTTTGTTATGTTGTGTGGTAAATATCGGGTGATGATTTCGAGGCTCGTGGAGCTTCCGTCACTGAGGTTTTGTCAAAATGCTCACCCCTCCTCCTTCTTTTCCTTTTCAGGTTCGACTCATATCGGGTTCACACTATCCTATTTTCTTTCTGAATCCAAAAGCCAACTCAGTAGAAAGAAATCAACATAAACCATAGTAGATAACTAAATCTGAGCACCACGTGCATATTTATATTTTCCTTTTTCCATAAATTTATCGTTCCAGATTAAGAAGCTCTTTTGATATAAATAAATTTATCACCTCTCATTCAAGTTCCACTATTAAGCAAACAGAAAACTCCATCAAATGTCTGACATTTTTTTCTAAAATTTCAAATGTTTTGAGAATTTAGAATAAATAATAAATTAGCAATTCTATTTAGGTGTTCCAAAATAGTCTAACTTATGTAAATCAAAGAGAAAGAGAGAGATGAAATCGTGTGTTGTAAATTGTATATTCATAAGCTTAAGGGGGGTTCCTTTATATAAGGATTACAACCGATAAAGAAAAGGAAAGTGTACAAAACATAGAAAAAATATAATCTCCAAAACCAACTAGAAATAGGTTTTTAATTTCTCTAACCCTAAACCTATTTGGGCTAGGATTAGTAAACCTCTATGGACTAGGTTTATACTTGGGCCGATAATAGAATGGACCGACCACAAGCCCATCGACCATGATACATATAGAGGTTATGGCAATCCACTTGGTTCATAACACTCCCCCTTGGATGTCATAACCGTGTAATACACCTTAGGTGTTGCCTCATTAAAACCTTTGACAAGGAAAAACCCAATGGGATAAAACCATGGCTAAGGAAAAGAGCACAACGTGTATTACTCCCCCTACTTTGTACCTCACTGAAGATCTTTCAATCTTCTCATTCCAATCTGATGTATAAGCTTCTTCGGGGTCGAGGTTGGCAATGATTTGGTGAACAGGTCGGCTGAGTTGTCACTGGATCGGATCTGTTTAACTTTGACCTCTCCTGCTTTCTGCAACTCGTGTGTAAAGAAGAACTTTGGCAAAATGTGCTTCGTTCTGTCTCCTTTAATATATCCATCTTTAAGCTGAGCTATGCATGCTGCATTGTCTTCATACATGATAGTTGGTTCATCTTTTCCATGGACCATCCCACAGTCTGATCGGATGTGTTGAGTCATGGATCTCAACCAAACACATTCCCTGCTTGCTTCATGAATAGCTAAAATCTCGACATGGCTGGATGATGTAGCTGCTATGGTCTGCTTCATGGATCTCCAGGATATGGTCGTCCCACCAATAGTAAACACATAACTTGTTTGAGATCGTGCATGGTGTGGATCTGATAAGTAATCTACATCAACAAAACCAACTAAACCTTCTTGTGATCGGTTAGTATAAAACAATCCAAGATCGTTCGTTCCTTGTAGGTAAGGAGCAAATGTTTAATTCCATTCCAGTGCCTACTGGTCAGACATGAACTAAATCTCGACAAGAAATTTACTGCAAAATATATATCTAGTCAAGTGTGGCTAGTCAGATACACCAAGGCTCTTATGGCACTAAGATATGGCACTTCTGGACCAAGTATTTTTTCATCGTCCTTCTTTGGACCATATGGTTCGGTGTCCAGACTAAGGGACCTAACGACCATAGGCGATTAAAATGGGTGACATTGGTCCATGTTAAATCTCTTGAGTACCTTTTCAGTATATGCCATTTGATGCACAAGGATTCCATTGTTTATGTACTCAAGCTGTAATCCCAAACAAAACTTTGTTTTACCTAGGTCTTTCATTTCAAATTCTTTCTTGAGATATTCAACTGTTTGGGAAATCTCTCCAGATGCTCCTATGATATTTAAATCATCAACATACACTGCTATGACCACAAAATCCTTTGTTTTCAAAATTCATTATGAATATGCATGGACTGATCGGATCATTCTTATATCCTTCTTTCACTAAGTATTCACTCAGTCTATCGTACCACGTTCGGCCGCTCTGTTTCAATCCATAAAGGGATTTGTTCAGTTTGATGCAATGTTGTTCTCGAGAACTATTCTTATCTTTGAGCTCAATACCATCTGGAACTCTCATGTATATCTCATTATCCAGTGGACCATATAAATATGCTGTAACTACATCCATCAAGTGTAAATCCAATTTCTCTCTTATAGCTAGACTGATTAGAAATCGAAATGTAGTAGCATCCACCACAGGTGAATATGTTACCTCATAATCTATTCATGGTCTCTGTGAGAATCCTTGTGCAACGAGTCTTCCCTTATATCTCACGACTTCACCATGTTCATTTCTTTTCCTCACAAAGACCCACTTATATCCAACTGGTTTAACATCATATGGTGTCCTTATAATCGGACAAAACACATTTCTCTTCCTTAAAGAGTTTAACTCCATGTTTATGCTTCTCTCCACTTAAGCCAATCTGATCTACGAGTGCATTCTAATATAGATGTGGGTTCCTGATCCTCATTCAAATCCATAAGCTCAAATACTATTTTGTATGCAAATATATATCATCTATGTCGACATCTTTTCTGTTCCATTTTGTTCCAGACATAAGATAATTGATTGAGATCTCATTGTTATCAATATCCATAGTACCTGGAAGTTTGGCGTCCCAAGCATCCTTATTTGGTCCATTCGGATCGACCTGGTCAGGTATAAGTTCGGACATGGTCGTTTCGACCATGGACTGTCCAACTGTGGTTGGTCCGATCACGGTCGGTTCGACTATGGTTGGGTCGACCATGTCGATTGCCTCGATTTTCTTTCCTACACCTTTCTTAACCTTTCGATGAACCTTATCTTTGGAACCAATTGGTCTACCACGTTTTAGACGTGTGTTAGACTCTGTAGCAACTTGACTTTGTCTTTATTGGACATCAATTCTTACTGGTGCATTACAAACTGGTATATGTGACTTTGTCACTTTCTTTGGGTCAGTAAATGAGTCTGTCAACTGATTAGCTAGCTTTTTCAAATGAATTATCTTTTGGACTTCTATATCTCCTTCTTTAGTCCGAGGATCTTGCCAAGACACTGATGGACGATTCCAATCAATTTCTTTTACCAGTTTATTATCTCCCCCAAATGTTGGATAGTTTGACTCATCAAAATGGGAGTCTGCGAACCTGGCCTTAAACAAATCACCCGTGGTTGGCTCAAGGTATTTGATTATAGTGGGAGAATCATATCCAACATATATTCCCATCCTTCTTTGAGGTCCCATCTTAGTTCTCTGTGGTGGAGCAACTGGTACATATACTACACATCCAAATGTTTTGAGATGGGACACGGCTGGCTCATGACCCGTGATCAATTGGGTTGGTGAATATCTATGCTCACTAGATGGTCGGATGCGAATTCACTCAGCTGCATGTAAAACTGCATGTCCCCAAGCAAGTATTGGGAGTTTCGACCTCATAAGTAATGGTCGAGCAATCAATTGGATTCTTTCAATGAATGCTTTGGCCAAGCCGTTTTGTGTATGGACATGTGCCACATTATGTTCCACACTTACCCCATGGACATACAATAATCATTAAAAGTTTGGGAAGTGAATTCACCAACATTATCTAGACGTATAGTCTTTAAAGGAAAATCTGGAAAGTGAGCCTTTAATCTTATGATTTGTGCAAGCAATCTTGCAAATGCCAAATTTCGTGTGGAAAATAGGCATACATGGGACCATTCGGTCGATGCATCAATCAAGACCATTAAATATCAAAATGTCCCGCAAAGTCAGTGTATTGGTCCACATATATCCCATTGTATTCTTTCCAGAAAGTTTATAGTTTCCTTAGTCACTTTGACTGGTGATGGCCTAACAATGAGTTTCCCTTGTGTACATGCTACACACGTGAGATTCTTTGGGATAACTCGTCTTTCTTTCAAGATGTGCCCTTTAGTATTCATTATAAGTTTTCACATCATGTTTGAACCAGGATGGCCAAGCATGCCGTGCCATAAAGTGAAATCATCAGTGAGCCTTTTGTTCAATGTGGCATTAGTCTCTATCATACTGGTCGTAGCATAGTATAGACTAGTAGAGAATGCATGTATAGTCTCGACCACTTTCTTATGGTCTTGGCCGTGGTCTACAATCTGAAGGAATTCTTTGTTTCATTTGCTCATTGTTTCAATGTGGTATCCATTCAACCTTATATCTTTGAAATTTAACAGGCTCCTTTTAGAGTTGGGCGAGTATAGAGCATTCTCTATCTCTAAGTGTGTACCATTAGGTAATAAGACACTTTCCTGGCCGTGGCCCTCAATAAGGCTGGCTATACCCGCAATGGTACTTATATTGGCGTTTTGTAAGGTCAAGTCTATGAAGTATCTTTTGTCTTTTAGAATGGTATGGCTTGACCCATTGTCCATAATCAGTATCCTCGTATCATCTTTCATTCTATCAAATAAGAAATCATGCATCTTATTATCAAATTCAAAGCAAAACAATCAAGTAATATGCAAATAAACATAAGGTCAAAGAAACATGAAACAAATTGCAAAAGCAAAACAAAGGTTTGATGCCGAAATCAACTAGACTCTTTAAGATAATTAGAAGTTTCATATTCCATGAGATCATCTTGAACATGATCAAAATCACCATTATCATCTTGGGACCAAATGGGCTTCTAGATTCTTCCCTTTGATACTTTCTTGGTATAGGTCAACAAGGTGCTTGGGAGTCCTACAATTCTTTGCCCAATGATTTCCCATACCACATATATGGCAAGGAGATTTGGTCGAGTGTGGTGGTTTAAGAGATGTACCACGACCACCTCTACCTCGACCATGGCCGAAACTAGGACCACGACCACGGTTATAGTGGTTCCCTCGGCCACGGTTTGAGTAACTGCCTCGACCGTATGAGTTATGCTGCCCTCGACCACGACCATTCCACCCACCACGGCTGTGGTCGTGTGGTCTGTTCTGGACATGGTTGCTTTCTTTAGTTTCTTTCTTCTCATTTGTGGCCTTGTTGTCTTCTGGTAATGGGGTTGATCCAGGAGGTCTCATTTCACTGTTTCTCATCAACAATTCATTGTTTGTTTCGGCCAATAGTAGGCACGAGATCAGATCAGCATATGTCTTAAAGCTCTCTTCTCTATACTGTTGTTGTAACAACACGTTGCTGGTGTGGAAGGTTGAGAATGTCTTTTCCAACATGTCATTGTCAGTTATGATCTCACCACACAGTTTCAATAGAGAAGCGATTTTTAATAAGGCTGAGTTATACTCATCCACAGACTTATAGTCTTGGATCCTTAGATTCCTCCAATCAAATAATGCCTTTGGCAATATCACTGTTCTTTGGTGATCATATCTTATCTTTAACTCATTTCAAAGATACAAATGATTCTCAATGGTTAGATACTGATCTTTGAGACTTTCAGCAAGGTGATGGCGAATAACGACTATTTCCATGTATCGATCTTTCTCACTTGAGTCATTGTTATCAACTATACATTCGCCAAGTCCTTTAAACTTTAGGATAATCTTAGTATCTAATGCCCATTATAGGTAATTGTCTCCAGAGAGATTTAGGACTGCATAATCTAAGTTGTTGAGTTTCGACATTTGAAACCATATATCAATCAATTTAGGTTTCGGATCAATCAATGATAAGACAATCAAGTCTATCAACCAAGCATTCAAACAATTCGACCAAGACTAAACATATAAGGCCACACGGCCATGAATGATGCAATAGTTCTAAAAGGTTGTGATCTATATGTTTCAAGCATTCATTACTAAGACAATCAATCAAGTTATGCAATGGATCACAATATGGTCGAGTCCTAAGACTATATAGTCGGATTATTCTTTAAGGTCAATCGATTAGGGTTTAACCTAACTAGAGTTTCAATTTCGACCAAGTTATGTTATGATTTGGCTAAACAATGTTTAATCAAACAATCTATCAACCTAACTCACAAACAAGATCAATAAAAGATTGGGGTTCATGATTTTAGGGTTTGGCCTATGCGGTTCTAGGGTTGGGGTTTTGCATTAGGGATAAATTCCCTAATCAATCTAACAATCTTCTAAGGTTAAAACATGAATTAACAATCAATCTAGCAACCTAAGACAATCAGATTAAAGCAAGAAACAAGTATGTACTTTTAGGTTTCATCGATTTGGGGTTTTAGGGTTTATGCCTTAACCGATTAGTTTTAGGTCAAGATCAACCTAGATAGCAATCTAAAATCGGCCAAAGTAATAATCAAGTAACATTTATCCTTAAAACAATCAATTTAATCAAGCAAAGTCTTTTAGGTTTGATTTGCACATTAATGTACTCGATTTGGGTTTAATCAATCAAACAATCAAACCATGTTTATCAATTAATCTATCCAGCAACTTAGCAATTCTTTCTAAGTTCCTTAATCAGTTTTAGGTCTTAGTTTCAATCAAAAATTCATTCAATTGTGATGTTTTAGAATCTAGGGTTCATCGAGTTACCTTGGTTCTTATCGGGTTTGAATCGGACCACCAAGAGAGGGGATTGTTCGGATGAACTTTTCATGGACTGGATTGAACCTCGGGTTGCACGGATGAGCTTGTGAGCTTCGTGGATGAACTTAGTTTTTCATTTTTATTCTATTGGGTCGACAAAAGAAAACTTCTAGCCGCCTAGGGTTTTGATCGATAGAGATGGAAGAGATTAGGGTTCTATCGATGGCTTTTAGCTTTGGGTTTATGGGAGCAAGATCGTGCTGATAACGTGTTGTAAATCAAAGAGAAAGAGAGAGATGAAATTGTGTGTTCCTTTATATAAGGATTACAACCGACCAAGAAAAGGAAAGTGTACAAAACATAATAAAAAAAAGGAAAATCTCCAAAACCAACTAGGAATAGGTTTTCCATTTCTCTAACCCTAAACCAATTTGGGCAAGGATTAGTAAACCTCTATGGACTAGGTTTATACTTGGACCGGTAATAGATGAGTCCACCACAAGCTCATCGACCATGATCCATATAGAGGTTATGGCAATCCACTTGGTTCATAACACTAACATCATTTTATTGGATAAAATGTTAAAGTTTATACCAAATTTTCAACTTTGATAGAATTACAGAAACAACAAGAAATACAGCAAATGAAACTAAACAACAAGCAAACAATGCAGAACTGCTAAAATGACGAGAGAAAAATCAGTTTGACCAAGGGAAGGCAAGAAGATAACGAGGCGATGACAAATCAAAGATCACCGTAAATAACAGAGTAGATGACCAGGTTTCCACGTGATACTAAGAGATAGGGCACCCTCAAAACCCAGAAGCACGGCTCCTACAGCTTCTAGGAAGTGAACCTGCCACAACTGAACTAATAGTCCACCTCGGACCCGCAACCAACCTGGTCAAGGAGACAACAGGGGTACGTGGATAAACTTGCTTCTAACGATGCTTCGTTAGTTGGAAAGAACCAGAGATTACCGACTCTTGTTCCTCTTAGATATTTAAGTGTACAGGTGCAATGTATCATGTGAACCATTGCAATTGTTTGTATGAACAATTGTAACCATATAAATAAAATCTTGTAATTATCGATGTTTGCAACCTTTAGTAATAACCATATTAAAGATTGCAACTCTTGGTGATTAACCATTATAACTCTTTGTTAAACATTGCAACTTCTCATTAATCTTTACAACTCTTAGTTTAACTATTGCAACTATTGATTGTAACTCTCCACTCTCTATATAAGGAGATGTAGGCATTGGAAAATGATATAGAGAAAAATCAGAAACTAATGGTTAGTAAGTGAGAGAGAGAATAAGATTCATTGTTCAAAAATCATTAAAGATGAACACATATACGCACTAAATGTTCTATTTGTTATTCTTGTATCGGCCACAAATGTGTTGGGGCCGAAAGGATACAAATGGGTCGTGACCGAAAATGTGCAAACGTTTCGGGACCGAAAAGGTGCGAACGTGTCAAGACCGAAAGGGTGCGAACGTGTCGGGACCAAAAGGGTACAAATGGTTCAGGACTAAAAGGGTGCAAACAGATCGGGACCGAAAGGGTACAAACGTGTCAGGACCGAAAGGGTGCAAACAGTTTGGGACCAAAAGGGTGCGAATGGTTCAGAACCGAAGAGGTACTAATGGTTCGGGACCGAAGAGTAGCGAATGGTTTGGGACCGAAAAGGTGAAAACGTGTTAAGACCAAAAGGGTGCGAACATGTTGAGACCGAAAGGGTGCGAACGGGTCGAGACCGAAAAGGTGCAAAAGATTCGGGACCGAAAATGTGTGAATGTACCGAAAGGGTGTGAATGTAACGTCACCAAAAGGGTACGAATATAACGTGACTGAAAGGGTGAAAATGTAGCATCACAAAAAGGGTACAAACATAATGTTACCGAAAGGGTGCGAGCATGATGTTACTGAAATGGTGCAAATAAATTTCCACCGGAATAATGTGATTTGCATCATGCAAGTTACTGATCCTTATGGATGAAAGTGCCTTAGTGTTAAGGCGGAGCTGCCATGAGTGGTAAACATATTGTTCATGGTTGGTGCTATGGTCTACGATCCATATTTATGCATCAAAGGCTCGAAAGAACCTTGTAATAAGTAACATTATATGAATGGTGAACATATTTTCATGGATTGATGATCCATGAGTGGTGAAGCAACCTTAAAGTCTTACTGTACCTTGTAATAAATATAAAGTGTATACACTTATTTTTATGGGTAAAGAAAGGATCAAAAAAATAACATTAAATGTTTAATGAGGTTATCTTATCAAGTGGTTAGAGTTAAACTATTAGAATAAGTGTTTATATAACAAATTGATGAGTACAGTAATAGAACAATCATTTTCTTATATGATGATGACATATTGATATTTGGCACTGGCCAAAGACAAGTAGACCTTACAAAAGCATTATTGTCATCAATTTTTGCAATAAAGACATGGAAGAGGTTGATGTGATTCTGAAATTTGAATCACACATGCAAATAAATCATTATATTAGACATAGTCTCTTTATATTGATAAAGTATTAATGAGTTCAATTATGAGATTGTTCGCCAATGAGGACCCCCATGGAATGCGAGTGTGAAGCATGTGCCTTATGCATGATAAGAAATATCACAATTCGAGTACTTGAATGAAACCATAAAATATGGTTTGTTATATGTCAACTTTCCTTCAATGGTAGAAGGGTATTTAGATGCAAGTTTGATTATCAATATAGAAGATCATTCTTCTATAAGTGGTTGAGTGTTTTTGCTTGGGGAAGAGCCATTTCATAGGATTCTAAGGAGAAGAGTTGCATGAAAATTTGACTATAGAATAGGAATTCGTAGCATTAGCATATGCTGGTAAATAAGCATATTGGTTTGAGAATTTAATTAACGAGATTTCGTTGTGGCTGAAATAGTATCACCCGTTTCTATCTATGCTATATAGTGAAGAAGTCTTAGTTAAGAATTGTAACTAAATGTATAATGGTAAGTCGCGACACCTGGCGTTAGATATAACGTAGTATGTGAGCTGATCACTCACGGGGTGATTTCTAAACATTTTGTTCGGTCTGAAAGAAATGTAGGTTATCATTTGATGAAATGATTAGCTAGAGACTTGGTAATTGAGTCTGTTAAAGGGATGAGTTTAAAGTCTATTTGAAATCTTTAATGGTAGGATACCCAATTCTACTCTAATACGACATTAGAGGCTCAATTCAATGTAGAAACCCTACACTTAAAGATTGAATCACATTTTTTGTATCATCCCAAGGTATGTGCTTGGACCTGCAAGAAGGGATAGGTTGAAATATTATTCTTAATAAATACTGTAAAAATGTGTATTTTCAGGTGCATGGCTGAAAGTATTTACCTATATGGGTGTGAAGTGATGCCGCTTCAATAAGCTGGGACTTGACTTTGTATGCATTCATGAATGGATTGGGACACATGGCTTATAATAGTGTCAGGTAAACACTTAGAGTAGTGTGGAAACACGTGTGTGTATTATCTTCATGTGCTCAAAATGGGTCGAGGGATTCAATCCGTAGGACATCCTGATTCTCGGGTATATGGAATGTATAATAACTAATATGAAAATTCAATTCTTTGAACATTTTTAATTATGCATGAGTTTGATATATGTATTATTTATTTAATGAATCTACGATTACACTTAAATGGGGGGATTGTTAGATATTTAAGTGTATAGGTGCAATGTATCATGTGAACCATTGCAATTGTTTGTATGAACAATTGCAACCATATAAATGAAACTTTGCAACTATTGATGTTTGCAACTTTTAGTAATAACTATATTAAATATTGCAACCCTTGGTGATTAACCATTGTAACTCTTTGCTAAATATTACAACTCTTCATTAACCTTTGCAACTCTTGGTTTAACCATTACAACTATTGATTGCAACTCTGGTTTAACCATTGCAACTATTGATTGCAACTCTTCACTCTCTATATAAGATGTAAGCATTAAGAAATGAAATAGAGAAAAATCAGAAACTAATGGTTAGTAAGTGAAAGAGAGAATAAGATTCATTGTTCAAAGATCATTAAAGATATTTGAAAAACACATATAAGCCCTAAATGCTCTATTTGGTATTCTTGTATCTTAACCTAGAACAAGAAAGATATTTCGTGTAATACAAAATCTTGGAATAAATTCAAAATACTCTTTAAGGAAGTGGCCTCGTGCACTATTCAATCATTATCCAAATATATAACTCATAATTTTTTGGGTTACAACCCACGATTTAGCCAACAGCTCCGACAACCGTGACCATGTGCACCCTTTTAAACCAGAAAACCCATATAGAGAAAACGGACCGGAAGCCTGAGGTTTTTGATGCATACAAGTATTTTTGTTTGACCAGAGACTGAGGAACAAAGAGAAAAAAATGTTGCCTAATTAAACAAGGGAAATTGCATCCTATAGCCATCAAAATTCTTATAATTCACCACATAACAAAAGCCCTACATTTTATATATACCACATATATTTTTTGTATAATTCCCCTTTTGGCCTTTTACTTAACCGGTGCAACCTGTAATTACACAAGGTTGAAAAAGTTGCACGTGGTTCTCATTAAGCACACAACTTTTCTAGTGACTTTTTCTACATAACTTTCCAAGAAGGTGAAAAGTTGAGGCCAAGATGCCACCGTAAAATTTCCGTTGCTACCAAGGCGTAGATTTCAGTTACATCACTGGTTAAATTTGGGTAAAGTGGCTTGTTTCATTGAGGGAGACTGCGAACGATAGCTTCTTTGGTGATGTTTTATTGAGAAAAAGACCGTTGTTGAAAGCTTTGTCGGTGACGAAAATAACGAAATGGGAGAGGCGACATCCTGAGTGAATGCTTGACGGCACAAAGCGGTGAATATGTGGCTGTTTCATAAAGAAGAGATGATGGTTTGTCGACTTTATATGATGGTGGACCAGTAAATGTGTATCACCATGTTTGCAAAAGAGGAGGAGGTAAAGAAGATGAAGTCGTCGACTATACTATGTATAGAATCCATACTATTTTAAGAGGGTCCATATTATGTATCAGTTACTACGTACTTACTAAATTTTTATTAGAGAAAATGATCCATTTTGTTGCATTCTAAATTATATATAAGATGAATGACATGTGTAGCACAATATTTAAGATCTCACTAACATTGATGCAACAAACATAGAAATCACATACGCATGAAGTGGAATTGACTGGCGTTACTATTATATTGAAAAAGTCTTGTTCTAATATACATAGACATATTATGTAATGCGATAGTATACTACTTTATCATGTTCCATTTCATTTGTCGGTTACTAAAAAGTACTATATTTTGTTTAGAAATATAGTTTATAATTTTCTTAAGTTTTAACTATCTTTATATATTTTTGAACTTATAACAACAATACTATGATCTATATTGTATAGTCTAATATTAAATAATATAATTTAATATTTCATAATATTATGTACTTTTTAGATTTTGATATTTGGGTTTAGGGTTTATATTTGGATTAGGTTTTAGTGACTAGAGTTTAGGGTTTAGTATTTAGGATTGATAGGGTATGGTTGAGGTCAGCATTAACCTCTTTCATAAAATCATAGACATTTCATAATTTCACCAATATGTACTATGTTATTTATTTTGTTCCATTTTATTTGGGTTTAGTGTTTATATTTGGGTTTAGGGTTTATATTTGGATTAGGGTTTAGTGATTAGAGTTTAAAGTTTAGTATTTAGAAGGTGAGGAAGTTGTGGTTAGCATTAACTCTTTCCATGCAATCATCAAGATTTCATAATTTCACCAATATGTATTATATGATTTATTTTATTCCTTTCTATTTTAATTATATTTAGGTTTAGGGTTTACCGATTAGAGTTTAGAGTTTAGTTTTTAGAGGTTAAAATGAGATTGGGATAAAATTTAGTATCTAGGGATTGGGATTGAGATATGTTTAATATTTAGAGGTTATAGATAGAGTTATGATCCTATACTACTTTGGTGATATCAAATAACACTCGGTATATATGTATTGCTCAACATTAATCTCTTCATGTAATTCACTTTTTTCGTTATCCTCTTATTTATTTTTATTAAAATAGAATGACTGTGATTATTAAATGGAATACACAATATTGGAAAAGGTTTTATCTTTAGCCATTGAAAACAATTGTCTCATATGTGGTAAAAATTAAAGTGATGTGGCTTTCTTCTCTTTCGTAAGTTATGAGCAAGAAACATAAATTATGGGTCAGATATTCGTGTCGACGTCATCGCGTTGTCCTTTGTCACCGGTAACTTATTCCAAGAAGAGGTATAACCGGATGAGTTTGACGTTAAATGTTACTTACTAAATTACGTCAAAATCAATGTCATTCCCTTAATTACACTTGAGATTTTGTCATTTGACAAATTCTCCCATTAAACAATCATCAATCTATCAGAAAACTAGCTCCTCAACCGGACAAGGAAAAGCATGAGCTATTATTGGGTAAAGATCAGAGTCACGGAGAGCCACATCGTTGTGTCGTACCTACTTACGGGCATAAACTGTTGAACGGAACTGTTGGACGCATCACCCCCGGAGAGGTAAAAGAACATAGCTGAGAGCTCAACCTCCATTGAACTCCACACGTCTTTGCCTAAGAGGACCTGAGACAACCAAGAAAGACAGAAATAAAGAAATCCCTCATGAAGAAGGACTTGAACCCTAGCCCAACGAGAACAACATCACGCCTCTGGCCACAACCACGCCGGAAGTAGAGACGGGCTCGGAGTAGCTAGATGACGCCACACACACAACCACACTTAAGAGAGGGTCGCCTGAGACAGAAAAATCGCTGAGGCCGAGCATATCAGACGACGTCACCGAGAGGAGGTAGCTGTCCTCACGCGCCGCCATACTGCCATGAAGCCTCTACAGATCTAACAAGGACAACGGGATTGAGAGAATCAGCACCGCATATTTGTAATCCTAAATTTACACAATAAAAGATATCAATCATGTGCAATTAAGCATTACTTATTTGATTGTGAAACTTAGAGATTATACTATGAGAATTTATGATAAATAAAAAAAAATCTGCCATGCATATTTCTTTTTCTTTTGTTTTTTTGGTTGCAAAAATGCTGTAAAATCGTGTGGGCCCAAACTGATGAGATTCCTAGCCTAAATCCAAAGTCTGCAGACATAAAAGGAAACAAGGATTAATATTGTTTGTCCTAATTAACAAAGGACTTGGAAGATGTTGCGATTATAAATAGTTAAATACAGCAGAGGTAACCTCATAGAAGATCATCCGATACACAAGCATAAAAGCAAAGAGTTGAGAAAGAGATCAAGAGTTTTTACTAAAGCATAAGTTAGAGTCCTTTGTTTTAGTTTGAGAGAGTTCCTGTGATTTCTTATAATAAGTATTGTAAACCATTCTTATACGTTAAAAGTACAACAAGGTCTTGTTGTGTTAATCATCTTAAGTTATAAGCACATATAAGGATACGTGAGTCCTTACAAGTGGTATCAGAGCAATCCAGGTTTGATTTCAAGATGCTTTAAAAATGACTACCACACGAATTGATGTAGATAGGTTTGATGGATCTGGAGATTTCTCGCTGTGGAAAGTTCGTATGATGGCTAACTTTGATGTTCCAGGGATAAAAGAAATCCTAACTGGTGAAACATTTCTAATGGATTCCCCTCCGACAAAAGAAGAATCAGAAAAAGAGAGACGAAGAACGCAGGAGAAGTCCCTGCCGGTTCAGGTTCAAAGATTGATACCGTCAAGCTCGGGAAATCGAAAAAGGCTAAAGACCTCATCGTAGTGAACGTAGGAAACCAAGTCCTACGAAATATCAGTCACTGTGACACAGCTGCTGCGATGTGGACAGCGTTAAACACACTGTATATGGAGACGTCGCTGCCAAATTGCATCTACTTGCAACATAAGTTTTATATATTCAAGATGAACTATTCCAAAAGCATAGACACAAACGTTGATGATTTTCTAAAGTTAGTAGCATATCTTAATAACTTGAACGTGGAGGTTTCAGAAGAAGTTCAAGATATCCTGTTACAAAACTCAATGCCTCGTATGTACAATCATCTGAAGGAAACTCTAAAGTATGGCAGGGACACTCTCAAAATAAATGAAGTGACGGGAGCTGCTAGATCAAAGGAGCGCGAGTTACTCGAAAGTGGAAATCTCTCAAAGTCGCAAGATGAAGGACTATACGTGGAAGATAGGGAAAGATCATCAAACAAAGGAGGCCACCGTAACTGGAAAGGCAGATCAAAGAGCAGATATGGACGATCAAAATCAAGGCCAAGATATGATAAGAACAACAAAGGGTGCTTCATATGCGGGAAGGAAGGACATTGGAAAAGGGAATGTCCGGATAAGAAGTCACATAGAGCTGCAAACATAGCTGTAGAAGCTAAGCAGCACTCATACTAAGTGTTAGTACACACGACACCATCTCAAATGGGGTTATAGATTCTGGTTGTTCTTTCCATATCACACCCAACAAAAAATGTCTTGTTTGATGACAACATCTGGGTTAAGGTATAGAATTAAGCAGACAATCTATCAAATTAACCCTATAAATTACTCTTGCCAAGAGAGGTCAAATTGTAGTACTTAAGGATCGAATCCACAGAGAGCGAGGGTGCGCAATAGATTTTTGAGTCCTAAAAGTTAAGCTACGTCAGCTATAAATAGGAGGTTTTGTAGTGAGGGTTTATTCCAAAAAGGAAATTTGTTAAATAGTGAAACTGATTCAAATAAGGAAATATAGATCTAGGATTTCCTGGTAAGTGAATTATAATGAATAAGATGCAAAGGTTATTAAATATGTAAGGACCTTAATCACAATCCGACCCCCTCCAACTCTTGTTTGCGAACAGAAGAGTCGACCATCAATCGACAGCGAAGGCCTAGTGTCGATCGACGTTTATCGGACAGAAAGTACGTCTGCTAGGTTAATTACACTAACTCTTGCATGTATCTAACAGCCTAACTCAGTAGAATCAATTCAGACAAAGAACATACTCTCATAGTTGTCTATGTATTAGGTTCATGATTCTAATTCTACTCTAGAACACAAGCATTAAAAACAATTCCAAAGATGGATATCTTTTCATCTTAGCAATCCTATTTTCGGATTAATTCAATAATACCATAATGAACTCTAAATCTAATATAAGAATTAGTTAGACATGATTATAGAAGACATAGTAGACTAAATAATATAATGCATATAATGAGCTTCCAATACAAATGTTTGAAGGAGTTTAGATCTTCTCCCCAAAACTACTAAAAACTCTAAACAATACTATGAAACCTCTAACTTGTAATGTGTGGTGGTGGTTGGTGGTGTCTTTTGCCTAAACAATGGTGAGACCTTATAGACTAGGTGAAAACTAGGCCAAAACTCGTCAGGAGCATTCTTGTAAATTATCTTGACTTGGGCTTGAAATTGGTCAACTACTCTGCGAGTAGACCGTTGATCGACAGTAAGTGTGCACCGTCGATCGACAGTAAGTGTGCACCGTCGATCGACAGTAAGTGTGAACCGTCGAACGATGGTCAGACTTGACTTTGATTCTAACTGACCAGCAACTGGATGTCCTCTCTGAATGCTCTACCAACCTCCATTATCTCTATAATGCTCCAAAACGTAACTTGACCTGAAAAGAATCTAAAACATAGGCTAGACATGCATAGCAGGCTCCAAATAGGGTCTAAATGATAGTTTTAAACTGGTAAATAATAAGGTATATCATTTGACCTAGAAGAATTTGAAGGAGAAAATGTTCTGAATGCAAACAACACTCAATGCGATGTAAAAGGGATTGGAAAGATTAGGATCCTAAGACCAGACGGATTAGTGGTAATTCTTACAAACGTAAGGTATATTCCAAGCAGGAGCAGAAATTTGATATCCTATGGCATGTTAGAACGAGCAGGATGCAAATACGAAGGAAAAGACTTCATGATTCGTTTCTACAAATATGGGAAATAAATAGTATCCGGAAAATACCACGAAGGCTTATACTCCCTACAAGGAATTGTCCCAAAAGGAGAAGTGAATGTGTCAAGGGCGGATATTGACAAGACAAAAATCTGGCACTCACGATTGGGACATATGAGTTTAAAAAATCTGAATGTGCTCGTGAAGAATGGATATTTGCTGATAAAGAAGTGGATAAACTAGAGTTTTGTGAGACTTGAGTTCTGGGAAAGTCTCACATGCAAAGTTTTCATGGGGCTAAACACACTTCAAAAGGAGTTTTGGAGTACATACACTATGATATGTGGGGCGCACCATCGAGTCCTGAGAGTCTAGGAGGATGCAAGTATTTTATAAGCTTCATAGACGATTATTCTCGGAAGGTCTGGATCTATTTCCTAAAAACTAAGGATGAAGCTTTAGCAAGTTGAAAGAATGGAAGGAGGCTGTGAAAAATCAAACAGGGAAAAAATCAAGTGTCTTAGGATGGATAACGAGTTATAGTTTTGCAACCAACAGTTTGACAAACTATGCAAAGACTCGGGTATTAAAAGACACAAGAATTTTCCTTACACCCACAACAAAACGGTATGTCTGAAAGAATGAACATGACAATCATGGAAAAGGTATGATGTATGCTCGCAGAAGCTGGTCTAGGAGAAGGCTTATGGGCTGAAGCTGCATCAACATCGATTTACATCATCAACCAGCCACGAAATTCTGCCATTGATTATCGGTTTCTAGAGGAAATATGGTCAGGTGTAAAACCTGAATAAATCACTTAAGGATTTTTGGCTGCTCAGCTTATGTCCATACGATGCAGGAAAATACATGTCCTAGGGCCTTAATAGGCATTTTCATGGGATACCCATTAAGGGTAAAAGGATATCGGGTATGGTTGCCTGAAGAAAGAAAATGCGTCACTAGTAGAAATGTTGTGTTTAATGAAGGGGAGATGTATAGACACACACTTGTTCACCGAGAGGACACAAGTAAAGAAATAGTTGATTCTAGAAATACGGTGCAAAAGAAGAATCAAAAGAAAGTAACCTTCAAAGAAAACCTAATATAAGTCTCTATCTCAACTACATCAGAAACTAAAGACTCATTGGTTGAAGGTAAAGCTATTGAACCCGAAGAATTAGAAAATTCAGAAGAAAGTAATTCGGAAGAAGAGGATGAAATCACATAAGGTCAACCAGAAATTAGAGACTATATGCTTGCGCGAGATAGAGTAAGAAGACAAATCAGACATCCTTCGAGGTTTGAAGACACTGATTTCATGGCTTATGCTCTAGCTGCGACTGAAGAGATTGAGATAGACGAGCCAAAGTCATTTAAAGAAGCTATGATGAGCAAGAAAAGTAATTTGTGGAAGAATGTTGTGGGAGAAGAGATGGACTCTCTTCAAAGAGCTCACACGTGGACACTTATTGAAAAACCTGAAAATGCTAAGTTACTGGAAGCAAGTGGATTTTTAAACTAAAACCTGGAATACCTAGAGTCGAAGAACCAAGATATAAAGGAAGATTAATGGCACGGGGATTTTCACAAAAGGAAGGAAACGATTACAATGAACTATTTTCACCAGTAGTAAAACATGTATCGATTAGATTGGTCTCTCATGGTAAACAAGGACTATGAGCTTGAGCAAATAGACGTTCAAACAAAATTTCTCCACGGAGATTTGGAAGAAAGAATGTTAATGAATCAACCGGAAGGATTCATAAAGGCATAAGATAAAAACAAAGTTTGTTTACTAAAGAAGTCACTATATGGATTAAAACAATCACCAAGGCAGTGGAATCTCAGATTTGATTATTTTATGAAGAGCCACCGGTTTGTGAGAAGCAAAGAAGATCCATGTGTGTACATGAGAAACGTGAACATAGAACAAGTCGTGTATTTTCACCTATACGTCGACGACATGCTCATAGCTTCAGGAGATAGACAAGAAAGCAGAAGTTTAAAAGAGAGTTTAAACAAAGAGTTCAAGATGAAAGATTTAGGAAAAGCTTCAAGGATATTGGGAATGGACATTATAAGAGGAGGTAGAATCTCAGATTTGATTGTTTTATGAAGAGCCAACGGTTTGTGAGAAGCAAAGAAGATCCATGTGTGTACATGAGAAACGTGAACACATAACAAGCCGTGTATTTACTCCTATACGTCGACGACATGCTCATAGCTTCAGGAGATAGACAAGAAATCAGAAGTTTAAAAGAGAGTTTAAACAAAGAGTTCGAGATGAAAGATTTAGGAAAAGCTTCAAGGATATTGAGAATGGACATTATAAGAGACAGAAAGAACGAAATTTAAAAAAAAATCTCAAGAAAACTTGGAGAAGATTCTGAATTCATTCGGCATGTCAGAAGCAAAGGCTGTAAATATGGCAACCTCAACTCAGTATAAACTAAAGTCTCTTACAAAGGAACAAAAGGAAGAAGAAGGAAGATACATGGAGCATATACCGTATGCAAGCGCAGTTGGAAGTCTCATGTACGCAATGGTAGGTTCTAGACCTGATTTGGGTTATGCAGTTGAACTCATAAGTCGTTTCATGTCAGAACCAGGAAGGGAACATTGGCTAGCAGCAAAGTGGGTCTTAAGATATCTAAAAGGTGCTACAAGAAGGAGTCTCACGTTACTAAACACTCTGAGTTTGGTATTGAAGGTTTTTGTGACTTTGATTATGCTACTGACCTTGACCGAAGAAATCAGTTACAGGATTCATGTTCAAGTATGGGGAAATACGGTTAGCTAGGAATCTAGTTTACAAGATGTGGTAGGTCTTTCGACAACTGAAGCATAATACATGCTCTTACAGCAGCTGTGAAAGAAGCCATATGGTTAAGAAGGTTATGTGGAAAGATGGGTTTTGAGCAAGAAAGTGTGAAGATTCACTGCAATTCACAAAGTGCTATAGCTTTAGAAAAGAATCATGTTCATCACAAAGGAACTAAACACATAGACACTAAATACCATTTTATCAGAGACGTTCTAGCAAAAGGTAAGGTTCACCTATCTAAGATCCATACTAGCAAGAATTTAGCACATATCCTAACAAAAGTCTTACCCGAGCCTAAATTCGATCTCTGTTGTGATCTCCTCAACATCAACGAGTAAACATGAGAGCGTCGCAGGTAACTCCATTATCGAAATTGTCTCGCATAAGGAAGAAATAATGAGTTAGTCACTCTGGATTATTTCTTAATCGATAATGAGAAAGCTTAGGAGAAGCACTAGGGTTACCTGCATGGACGTTTTTTAAAGGCGAGTCAGAAGTATTCTTAGCTCAAGGTGGAAAAGCTGAGAGGGTTAAAATACAACAAACGGATGTAGTTGCAGATTCAGATAAGGCATACAAACGTTGATGAACCAGAAAAGAGAACGTCTTAAACAGTAATAAAGGTTATAGATTCACTAACCAAATACTGAAGGGAGACTGAGTATCTTTAGCTGCAAAATCGGGCTCAACATATAACTAAACCAAGACACGTCATAAACATCTTAAGAACAAGCTAAAAGAAGACGGTTATGGCGAATCATTTGGAAATTCACAAGCTTATCTTAAAGAACAAAAATAAAGAGAGGGGTCACGACATATACGATGGAGTTAGGGTCAAGTAAATCTATTACAGAGAAAAGATCGAAGAAAAAAACTCAGTGGAATACAGCAGGATTACAGTGAGACTTGTACAAGCATCATTCATCGCTACTCAAAGTGAGAAACGCCTTTTGTTATCGGAAAGAAGTCACGATCTTCTGTGGGAAATCAAGACACGAGTCTCGTTGAGAGCAAATGAAAAGACGAAGGATCTTTCGGCGAAAAGAGAAAAATCGACAAAGCTTTGGCCGACTCAAATCGCATCTCAGGTTGAAAATTAAAAAAAAAATGATGAAGACGACACGGAGCTCTGTCGGTGAGGCATCGATATTTCCAAAGGCAAATAGGTGGACACAATTGATGAGATTCCTAGCCCAAAATCCAGAGTCTACAAATATAAGGAAACAAGGATTAATATTGTTTGTCCTAATTAACAAAGGACTTGGAAGATGTCGTGATTATAAATACAGCTTCGAGTCAAAATCGATCATGACATAATCAATGCTAGAAAACTCCCGACAAATATTTTTTATCTAAAAAATAAGTATAAATTCAAGACAAAGCTTCGTGTAATTTAAGAGAAATAAGTTATATGACAAGTTCTCGGATAGGATGATCCAATCCAAACAAACAACTTTCGAAAAAACAAAAGACTGTTGTGGTCAACAACTGTTATCTCAAAATCAATATTACAATTGCGTTTCCATACGAAAACTCTCTCAGTACAATCCCGACAAAATTTCCCGAGCTAAAGACTCAAGAGAAATTGAGCACAGAGCCAAACGAGCAGTCCAACTCGCTGAACAAGCGAGTTGGATCGAACATACCGTCCAACTCGCCGAACGGGCGAGTTGGATCAAGCACACCGTCCAACCTGCCTGATCAGCGAGTTGGATCAAGCACACCGTCTAACCTGCCTTGTCAGCGAGTTGGATCAACCCCTCTCGACTCACCGTAAGGCGACATGGACCAGACCTTATGCCTTCCGCTAAACCTCGACGGACTCATTCCTCGTTTCGTCTCGATCAGAGTTACCGTTAGAAATTTACGATAAAAATCGCGAAGACTTATTTTCCCTAATGAAGTTCATGGTTATCGTATAAACAGAAACGACTAACTTAACACCACAGTTGTCTAAACTATACGAGAAGTATAAAGTTCCTCGTTAAATCGACGACGTATCATTAAACGTTCTTTCGAAGAAATCGTGAAGACGTTTAAGTCAAAATACGGCGCAAAGAGGCCTAGAACGCGGCTAAAGACCCACTTGCGATTTCATACGAAATTGAGCCCAGTAATGTTATTACGGTGTATTTTTACTTGCAGAAGAAGATAAACGTCCTAAAATCAGAAGATAAATGTCAAGTTCCAAGATAATGATGAAGATCGAGATAAAAATGAATATTTCAGCGAAAAAATAAACTCGACATAGGGGCAAAAAAGGAAAGGGGAACCGACCCAGAAGGCATATATAAGGGGAGCTAAGGCAAAAGGCGCAGGGATCCGAAGATTTAGACCTAGAGAAGCTCTGTTAGCTTATAAGAACTTACAACTTAGTTGGCTAGAAGGAGAAAGTTATACTCATGTGTTTCTCTATCTTTGTTCGACGATTCTGATTTCGTTAGACTCTACAACTCATTGCATTTAGAAACCCTAAGCTTTAGTCTTGACAAGCTCGGTTTCTATGACTGGCACTCGATTACCAGACGAACTTCCTCCGGCAGTTCGATCTCTTAGTCCACTCTTTTAATTGAACTACGTCCTATTTTGATCCTCGAAATGGGTACGTAGGCAGCCTTTCTTAAGGTCGAGTCCTAAATCCTTCAAACTTTTTTCATCTTTTTCGTCTATTGGTAGAGCTAGCAAACTTAGTCTCGTTTTATTGCTTGTGTTATACGAATTCCTTTTTGATCCCTTTCCAAACAAGCTTCATGAACGATTTTGTCACTGGAGCGCTTGTACGCAAATTCAAACTAAAGATGCATTTTTTTCTAAAATCGTTTTGTTATCTTTTCATGTTTTCCAAGTTTACTCGATTAGTTGTCGTTGGCTCTCGCAGAGAATCCGGGACCTAAGGGAAAGTTAGGGTTTCTTAACTTCCATTAATTTACGGAAACCGACGGTGTGAATTTCGATTCCCACAGTTTGGCGCTTGAAGGAGGGGGTTCGGATTACTCTAACTCATGGCCATAAAACACTTGATTGAAACAATGTCTGGAAATACGAAAAACAATACTGCAGCTCTCAACAACGCCGGTAAAAAAACTCCAGCAGTGACTGCTCCCATCGCCAACGCTTATGCAAATGCCGCAGTACTTGAGAAAATCGAAAATCTAGTCGCGACATTTCGCCACAGGCGGAGCACCGAAACAAGCTCGTGATTTCTCTCACTAAACATAGAGGGCAACGATAAAATCTATTAAACCCCGCAAAGTTCGTCTCATTAATGAGTTGGAAAATCTCTGCACATAAGGGTTCGGCCAAAAGACCTTTCTCGAAATTTTTTCGAAAAAATAATACTTGCCCACCCAGAAATTGCGGAGAAACCCTAGATCACTTACAGAGAAAGGAAGCATAGCAAATTGGGCGCACAACCCCCATTGTTGTACTTCTTCCGAATATTTTTTGAAGAAACGAAGTTGATCTCTATTGAATCACTCGAAACCTAAAACGACTGACGAAGACTAAACTAAGTAAAACGTGAGATCGTATCCCTCACTACTAAAAAAGTTTCTGAAACCTAAGATTTCGTAAAAACTCAAGCTTCGATTCTACGCGACATATTCAGTGTATTCTCGATAATTTTCACTTAAACTTTCTTCGGAAAAACTACTCAAAACCCCCTCGGATCAATCCTGTGGAAATGAGAAAATCTCTGATTAATTCAAATCCCGATAATTAAGGTCATCACAGCCAAAGTTTCATACGCTAAAATGTGATTTTTTCGAAAACAGCTCTCGTACAGCCAAACAAGAAAACACGCTTACATAACAAATTTCATAAAATTAAACTCAACAACATTTTACGAAGCAACTTTTGTAAAACTAAACTCATAACATTTTTCGGAATAATTTTCGTAAAATTGAAGCTCAACAACATTTTCCGAAACAGCTTTTGTAAAATCAAGCTTGATAGAATTTTATGGAACATCGTTCGTAAAGTGAAACGAGTTAGCATTTTATGATACAACTTTCGTAGAAAAGAAATTGAAAACATTTACAAAACGGCCGCACCAGCTTACCATCAAAACTCGAGTCAGACCAGTCCAACTCGCCGTTCGGCGAGTTCGATCGAACGAGCCGTCCAACTCGGCCATTCAACGAGTTGGACCAAACGAGCGGTCCAACTAGCCCGTTCGGCGAGTTAGACCAAATGAACAGTCCTTTGGATCACTTTTGCGTTCTCATTTAAATCCCGACTGAAACGCTTTTCGTTTCGTCTTAATCAGGGTTTCCGTTGAGATTTTACGATTAAAACAAGTTGGACGCACACCATCCAACTCGCCTGATGACGAGTTGGATTTATTCCCTCCAAATCACCTCATGTAGAGTTGGGAAAGCCCTGATTAGCTTCTCCTTTGTGTTCTCGTTCGAATCTCGATCAAAACGCTTTTCTTTTCATCTCAATCGGAGTTTCCATTGAGCTTTTACGACAAAACAAGTAAGACTCTTCTAAACTCCTTGATTTGCTCCTACTCGGTCTCTTGGGTGTCCTACTCGGTCTCTTGGGTGTCCTAGTCGCCCTATTGGGAATCCTACTCGCCCTTACCTCCATCTTTGCGTTCTCCTTTGAATCTCGATCAAAATATCTCTTGTTTCGTCTCGACTGGAGTTACTGTTGAAACTTTACGATAAAACCGCAAAGATTTATTTTCTCGTATGAATTCAGATTAATCTAATAAAACGGCAACGGTTAACTTAACACCCTATTCGCCTCAAATATACGATTAATTTGAACATTCCTATAAAAATTGACGTCGTATGAAAAGGTACTCTTTCGAAAAAAATCGTAAAAACTTTTAATTCAAAAACGGCCCGAAAAGGTCTGAAAACGACTTAACGCACACTTACGATTTTTGATGAAATCGAACCCAATGATATTAAGTTCTATCTTTTATTTGCAGGAGAAGATAAAATTCAAGTTCGGAAAATAAATTTCATGTTTCAAAGGATAGACACCAATATCGAAAAATATTGATCGACGAACCAAACCCACAAGACAGGTTCGAGCCTAAACGCAGCCAGGAAGAACTAATATTTTAACCATTCTTAAGGAACGTATAGACACGAGAAGAGAAATGGGAGATGAGCAAGCGAAACAGAGAAGAGGTGAAACCAAACCTTCGAGAAAACTAAGGTATGGCAGGCTTGGAACTTTTTGAAATCAGACTTGAATTTTCGTAAGAAAGTACAAAGAAATAAAAACGCTTCGGAGATCACCATAAAACTTTAGGGAACTTAGGATCTAGGAGAATAGTCTAGCGAACTAAGTCTTAGGCATTTTACTGTCTCGATATATTGTTCTGCGACTGCTCAGGTAGATCTTGCAAATCGATCTAAACTCTCGAAAAACTGAGAAACGATCGCCACGCACACTCAGATCGCTTCCTAAGGAAAGAAAGAACTTGAAACGCGAATGTTGTCTTAAAACCGACCCGTTCCTA
The DNA here is from genome assembly GCA_905132765.1 of Moricandia arvensis. Taxonomy (NCBI): domain Eukaryota; kingdom Viridiplantae; phylum Streptophyta; class Magnoliopsida; order Brassicales; family Brassicaceae; genus Moricandia; species Moricandia arvensis. The sequence continues at coordinate 40,139 of CAJHQP010002590.1, forward strand.
GCAGTTTTCTTAAAACCGACATATTCGTAGTCGTCAGCCCAAAAGTCACCAAGTCACAATCCTAGCGTCGTCTTTAAACCGACCTGGATTGTCAATCATCCCAATCTCGAAAGAAAATACGTACACAACCCTTCAAAATATCGGTTCAGCCATTTTATTTTGTAAAAAAGGGAGTAGCTACGTACACTTTACTTGTATACTCCCATACTTCAAAAAAACAAATTTTGTCTTGGCATCAAGAAAACGTTTTCGACAAAGCAAACTCTTGCAGCAGTAGACAGAAAATAATTTAGGCAATGGGATGCCTCGTGAAACCAATCCTCCATTACTTTCAAATAATTATAACATTTTATACGGAAGAGCCTATGAAAAACAAGATCGGTGTCATGAAAAACGACTTCGCAGCACGAAAAAGAAAATAAGGAAAACACGTTCCTCGTTTGCAAATATCACGAGTAATCTGCGAGATACATTCTCAATTTACTTCAATGCCATTCACTTCTCGTAAAACTTATGCAAAACATCCTTCGTATAGCCACACCAAGTGATACAAAAACAAAACAATTTTTGTACGATTATAGGAAACATTATACGAAACATTCATCGTATAACTGATACCTATAGTGGAAAATCGTTTCTAACACCATTGGCCATCTTAGCACGGAAAAATCCGACTTGGCCCATTAATCTCGACAAACTCTCTTTGGCGCTCAGCCAATTACGCCTTCCGATAAAAGTCCAAACTGGAATTCGGCATCCTCTTTGGAGAATTCTAAACTAACATCACTTTAATGTTAACACGAACGTGCCATGGTCTAATCTGTGACCAGCAATGTCCTCAGGTACGCGGCTGAAAACATCCTTCAGACTGAGCCAAAATGTTTGAGCGACCACTGCTCCATCCAATCACTTAACTACAAAACGACAATCCACGATTAGTCTAAAAACGCCAGGTGCAAATAATTATCGTATAACCCAGAATCGGAAATCATACGATAAATTCTTAATATCAAAACTTAGTTGTGACCACCAAATGGTTAACGGTAAACTTAAACTTGTTGACAACCGACCACGTTCAATATGTTCCGCAGTTTACTCTAAATCCACAATGTTTTACAAGTAAAAAGCGGCACATAAGGAAAAACTCGTAACAACGCTCCAAGAGCTATACAAACATCCTTAACTATACACGAAATAAATCTCGAGGGGTGGCTCTTCACAAATGACAGCGAAGAAAGTCGCACATTATCAGGGTCAAATTTACGCAATCCATTGGTCCTAATTCCTCGCTAACAAATCAAACAATTTAACATCCGAACAGGAGCAACAATTTTGGCTGCGAACATCCGCAAACAAAACAAAACGTTTCACTACCGTAAGGTTAAAACAAAACTCTTGTGATGCCACACATCTTCAAGCCCGCGAACATTTTAAGAATGAAATGCGACATACGAAAGAAAAACTCAACCTTCGACACAGCGAGACATCGCTGGCACCCGAAGAACTGTTTTTCATCAAAACTTTCTGAACAGAATGCTCACCTTAAAAAAAGTCCATCCACGACTATAAAAACACACACCTTCTTAAACACGTATCCTTCGCGAAGATTCAAAACCGGTAATATCTACCAATAAGTTTGTTTCTGATCACAACAAACTCTCAAAGTCCTAAACAGACTAAGCCATCTCGTAGAGATAGCTCTCGAACACCCGACACAAGGGTAATAGCGCTATAAAAGAAATATGAAATTTTGGTCAACACTTTCGGGAGACTTAAAAATTGTCCCCAAAGAGATGCTCAATTCCTACCATAAAGTTCACATAAGACGGGAGCATATCACAGATTTTAAAGCGGAACAGAATCAGGTTGAATGCAATACGGGAAACGTAACCCGAAGTATTCATCGCACCCCCTAAAACCGTGATTAGACCTAGGTTTTACCTTAAACCCAGCACAGTGGTCTCTAATGTCTCAAGGCATGATATCAAAAAGATACGAGATCCTGAAAGCATGTCTCTTCGTCCATATCTCATCGCTCCCAAATCTTTGGAAAACTTCTCAAACATCTTGAACGAGCAACAAATAGGACGATCCGCAAAAGATTTGGGAGCGAGATGACAACTCGTATCCTTCCCTCTGTACTTAAAAAATATATGAATCTACTTGAACTCCTTTTCAAGTGAAAAGCCTAGTTTATCATTAAATATAAGTCGCAAAGCGGCTGTGATCCAAAGCCACACGCTTTCAGTCCTGAAAACATAAATACGGCCACACTCAGCCAAAATAAACAGCCTACGAGGCTAGTCTCGAAGCCGAAAAAGGTCCAATATACAATGCCATTGTCAGCAACATGCCCGATAATCTCTACATGACACACAGCTAAACCATAAAGGTCTCACTGGAAAACAGGAAGTAAGAACCTTAACTCTAGGACGAACTACGAAAGGCTTGATCCCTTCTACAAGGGTATGTAGGCAGCCTTCACAAGGCGCATCCCGAATACTACTGCATTCTGCTCTTAGAGGAATGAGTAAACCACTTATAACGAACCTTTTCAACCATTGATTCTGCCTAACTTACCGAACCTGCCAAACCGCTCGTTAGAACCTCCCGATTCTAATGAGCTTGGGGCTAACTGTTGCAGCAAAATCGGTCACGAGAGAATCAATGCTAGAAAACTCCTGAGAAATATTTCTTATCTAAAAAAGAAGTATAAATCCAGGACAAAAGCGTCGGGTAATTTAAAAGAAGAAGTTATACGAAAAGTTCTCAGATAGGATAGTCCGATCCAAACAAACAAATTTACGGAAAACAAACTACTATTGTGGTCAACAACGGTTATCTCGAAATCAATGTTAAAATTGCGTTTTTTCCATACGAAAGCTCTCTCGACACAATCCCGACAAAAGTTCCCGAGCTAAAGACTTAAGAGAAATGGAGCGTGGAGCCAAACGAGCAGTCCAACTCGCCGAATGGGTGAGTTTGATCGAGCTTACCATCCAACTCGCTGAATGGGTGAGTTGGATTGAGCACACTGTCCAACTCGTCGAACGGGCGAGTTAGATCGAGCATACCGTCCAACTCGCCCGTTCAGAGAGTTGGATCAACCCCTCCTGACTCACGTAAGGCGACATGGACCATACCTTATACCTTCTGTTAAACCTCGGCGGAACCATACCTTGTTTTGTCTCGATCACAGTTACTGTTGGAAATTTACGATAAAAATCGTGAACTCGTTTTCCCGAATGAAGTTCATAGTTATCGTATAAATGGCAACAGTTAAATTAACACCAAAATTGTCTAAAGTATACAAGAAAGGTGAACTTTCTCGTTAAATCGACGTCGTATCATTAAACGTTTTTTTGAAGAAATCGTGAAAACGTTAAAGTCAAAATATGGCCCAAAGAGGCCTACAACGCGGCTAAAGACCCACTAGCAATTTCATACGAAATTGAGCCCAACATTGTGATATAGCTTATTTATTACTAGTTTTAGCCCATGTTATAGGCTCTATTTAGGGTTCATTATGTGTGTCTAAGCTATGTTTTGGAGTAATTACATGTCCAAGAACATCTTGAAGACATATGGAGATAATTGGAGTTTTGGAACATTTAGAGGAGAAGAATCCGTAGCTGATCATTGAAGGAGTCAAAGTAAAAGACAGTGGTAGATCGACGACACAACCTTGGTGTCGACCGATGTTAAAAGACCAAGGTCGATCAATGCTGCAGACTTGCCATCAAACGACGTCCAAATCGCAGACAAACAATTCAAAGCCCAAGTTAGAGACAAATAACGAAAATGCCCTGGACAAGTTTTGACCTAATTTTTAGGGTTTTATATTTATGCCTTATGTATTGAGGTGAAGAGAGAGGTGCATGTGTGCATGTGTGCATGAAGTGCAGAGTTTTTTGCAAAAGGAGTTTTAGTTTTCTATTATAGTTTTAGGGTTTTTAGGGGAGAAAATTCATACTCCTTATGGAGATTTGTATTGGAACTCCAATATTCTATCTATGCATTATATTCAGACTATTGTCCTTTCTTTAATTATGTCTGACTAGTTATCAATTAGATTTAGGGTCGAATGACAGCAATCATGGATTAGCCCAAAATTAGGATTGCTAGGTTAAGTTAATATCCATCAATTGAGTTGTGCTTCATGCTTACATTCTAGAGTAGCTAAAGAGGATCTCGAAAGGAAGACATGGACGACTACGAGAGTAGGTTCTATGCCATGATAGACTCCATTGAACTAGGCTGTTAGGTGCATGCGAGAGCTGGTCTAATAAATCTGGTGGACTTATCAAATCTAGTTCACATTTCCTTCTAATTTCACAGTCGATCGATATCAGGTCTTAGCCGTTGATCGATGGTCTTTCCTTTTGCTCGCATATGAGAGTTGGAGTTAGAAGGGTCACAATAGTTAATATTTGGGTTCTAGAATATTTACATTTTCATGCTTCCTATTTCCTATAATCCATCAGGCTTGAAACCTTAAATCTGGCATACTTACATTTACATCTTGTTAGTTTATTAGCATATTTCCATATTTGCAATTATTAGCGTATTTTCATATTTGCATTATCAACATATTTCCATATTGCATCCTTACTTCTTGATAAGGAATATTTCCTTAATTAATTGTTCACCACTAATATATATATTCACCTAACTTAGTCTTTAGAAATAAGAAATCTGTTATGTGTCATTACACTTTGTAGATTCGATCCCTAAATACTACACATGATCTCTCTCGACAAGAGTATTATTTGTGTGTTAAGATTAAGGTTAATTTGATAGTTAACTGTTTAGGATATTTATACATTGCTAGAACAATAAAACACCATATGTCACAATGTTATGACGATGTATCTTTACTCGCAGAAGAAGATAAATTTCACGAAATCGGAAGATAAATGTCAAGTTTACAAGTAATGATGAAGATCGAGATAAAAAAGAATATTTTCGCGAAACGATAAACTCGACATAGGGGCAAAAAAGAAAGGGGAACCGACCCACAAGGCATATATAAGGGGAGCTAAAACAAAAGGCGCATGGATCCGAAGATTTAGACCTAGAAAAGATTTGTTAGCTTATAAGAACTTAGAACTTAGGTGGCTAGAAGGACAGAGTTATACTCAAACGTTTCTTCATCTTTGTTTGACAATTCTGATTTCCTTAGACTCTATAACTCGTTGCATTTAGAAACTGATGCAGCCAAGGACATTTCTGATCCAGAAAGCAATGCACCAACATCAGGGGATGAGCTAGGCGATGGAGAGTAGGCGCTACTGATTCGGCCAAGGAAAGGCTAAGCTCAAAGGAGGATGACTTAGCGGAGATTCTGAACAAATGGGAGCATTTCCATCGACAAATTATGGCTAAGGAAGGAAATGGGCCTCTGAAAAGAAAGGTGGGCCGGAGTGAAATGGAAGATGGACTAGAGGAGGGACATTTGGCCCAAGTAGAGTCCAAAGACTTAGCAATCGACCCAACACCTGATCCACTAGTCTTCTCTGATGGGCCAACAACCAGATCAAAGTATAAAGCCCAAGGAGAAGCTTTGAGGACCATGATCCAGCTCGTGCTAGCCAAGGAGAAGATAATCACGAATCTAGAAGAGGCGGAAGCATATTGGATACATGAGCAAAACGCCTAACCAAGGCCGTATCAAGTGGTATCAGAGCCGCTTGAAGGTTTGGGTATCGATTGTTCTTGTTTCATTCATTCATTCATCAAACACTACTCTTCTCTATCTATCTTGAGTAAAGTCAAACCGAGCCAACCTTGAATTCAAAAAAAAAGATCATTCGATCCAAATAAAAAAAAACAAAACAAAAAGAAAACAAAGATGAGGAGAAATCCAGCTAGGTGGTTAAAGCGGTTTGACAAAGAAAATCTTGCAATCTGTCTATCTTCTTCTTCTTCGCGTTAGGGCTTGGTTTCTAGATCTTAGGTGATTGACACTTTTCTCTTAACTGAACTTGCAAGGAGATTCAAGAAGTTTGTGGCTTTTCAAACTGAGTGAGAGAGAGAGAGAGAGAGATCTTTAACTTGTCTTGTTATCTAACTATTTCAGGTTACCATGGCGGAAGAAAGGGATCAAGAAGCTGGAGATCTACCAGCCATTCCCACATTAACCTAAATCAGCTTCAGCTGGAAGCTGTTATTGCTAGTATAACTAGAAACATCCGAGGGCATGCTGAAAAAATTTATGCTAACATCTTACCCCAACCTGAAGTTAATGTGAATGCATGTAGGGCTGAAGGAGTAGTAGACGTTGCAGCTAGAGTGCCCATCCGGGCCAGATGAGGGCCACAGATTGATGAGGAGGTCGAACAAGCTGAGTACTCGGATGGTATTAATGTTGGATCACATGCTGGCCGACACAACCGACCTCATAACCGAAGGCCTCAAGATGAGGACAACCTGGGAAGCCTCAAACTCCGGATTCTACCTTTCCATGGAAAGAATGATCCTGATGCTTACCTGAAATGGGAAAAGAAGCTGGAGCTAGTGTTCAACTGTCAACACTACACGGAGGAGAAGAAGGTTCGCTTGGCAGCCACTGATTTTTGTGGCTATGTTATCAACTGGTGGGAGCAAATGGATTCAAACCGAAGGCGCAATGGAGAGTCACAAATCACTTACTGGTTTGAGATGAAGACAATCATGAGAAGGAGATTCGTACCAAGTCACTATGGGCGAGATCTTCATCAAAAACTAAGGAGGTTAACCCAAGGAACCAAAGGGGTAGAAGAATACTACCAAGAGATGGAAACCCTCATGATGAAAGCAGAGATTGATGAGGACATGGAAGCTACCATGGCACGCTTTCAAGGAGGTCTAAACAGAGAACTACAAGACTGGCTGGAGATGCAAGAGTATGCTCACATGGATGAGTTGCTACACAAAGCCATTTTGATAGAGCAACAACTTAAGAGAAAAAGCTACACTTGAAATCAATATGGTTCTCAAACCAAGCCGTCTTACCCCAAGGATGACAAGATTTCTAGACCAAAGGAAAATGCACAACAACCTGGAGCATCTCAAATTGACAAAGGGAAAGGACCAGAAACACCTACTCGGTCCAGGAATGTCAAATGCTTCAAGTGTCAAGGTTATGGACACTACGCTAATGAGTGTACTAGCAAGAAGGTCATGATCATCCTAGAAAATGGAGATGTTGACTTTGAGGACGAGAGAGATAAAGAGGAATCAGAAGAGGATGAATCAGTGGAGTATCCAGCTCAAGGGGAGATCTTGGTCACAAGGCGTGCCTTACAAGCTCAACCTAACGCAGTAGACCAAGAACAAAGGGAAAACTTGTTCCGCACATGTTGCCTGGTTCATAACCGAGTGTGCAGCCTCATCATTGATGGAGGGAGTTGCACGAATGTGACAAGTGAGACCTTAGTCAAGAAACTGAACCTCAAGGTCCAAGACCACCCAAAGCAATAAACTCTCCAGTGGCTTAATGAGGATGGAGACATGCGAGTCATGAAGCAAGTCAAAATAACAATTACTATTGGGAAATACCATGATCAGGTTGTGTGTGATGTTCTACCCATGGATGCTGTGAGAATAGAGATAATATGGTGAGAATGAAAGTGTGTTGAGAGTCTGGTAGAGAGAAAACAAGAGAATGGATGAGAGACAATAGTATGAGGCAGAATTGCCTTGAATGGGAGAATGAAAGATTATAGTGAGATTGAGAGTGTTTGTGAGTGTGAGGTCGTGTGACCAGAGAGTAAGGACTTGAGAGAGTAGAGGTACTAGAGAATAGGAGATTTGGTGAAGAAGAAACTTAACTCTCACTTCATAGAGTTTGAAAGATTATTGAGAGTTTAAGAGAGTTTCTGAGTATGAGAGAGTGTATGAGACTTAGAGAGAATATGAGAGTGTATGAACCAGAGAGAATAATGAAGGAGGAGGCTCAATTCTCCTTAGGAATTTCGTGGGTTACATGTGGGGGCTTTATAGCCAAGTTACAAGACATTAAAAGCACAATAAACTACTAATAAAACATTAAAACTTAAATAACTAATTTGTAGAGAAAATGAGATCAGAGCAGGTTCAGAACTGGCTGGGGCAGACTGGTGTGGATCAGGCTGTGGCATGGACAGTCTGGCACGTCCATAGGAAGAGAAAGTGACTGGAGGAAGAGGCACATTCAGCTTGGTGTGGTAGTGACAGGTCCAACTGCTTCTCCAAAGCACCCATGTGACTTCTACTTGTCCAAATCAAACCAGAACTGAGTAATTCCATTCAAACTTGATTCCCTTTACTTCTGGAGGCTTCCAACGTCCATATTAAGTCTCCCCAACTCCTTTCTTGCCTTGCAAGGTAAGTTAGGGCAAGAAGAGTTGCTTGTGGAGCAAGACTGTACGGACAGATTCAAATCTGCTTGTTCCAGATGCTTGATTTGCTTGCTCCTGATTTGCTTGGTCTCTTCATCAACTCCAGATTTGTTTGTTCATTCCAACACTCCCCCTCAAGCTTGACCATAGGAATCATTGGGCAAGCTTGGAACTGAGATTACTTGCCTCATTAAAAACCTAACTATAGGGAAAAAGAGTACAAGCAATCCAATCTTGTTTTTGGGCATCTTTATTGGAAAGTAAAGCACGCCCTTTCCTTGCTTCACACTTCAAATGGTTCCTCTTTAACCTTCTTCTTATTTCACAGCTTGTCTCCCCCTTGCTTCTGGATTCTTGCCTTCTTCTTGGGTTGAGATCAGGCCAACATGTATTTGGGATGATAATGAGGAGTGTCTTCCCTCTTGGCTTGCACTTGAATCCCTAATTTCATCCATCTTAATAATGGCCTTGAAAAGTCACTTGTAGAACAGACTTGGTAGGGGTACTTTGCAAAGATTCAGCTGCCATCATTTGAATGAACTGCCTTCTCTTTGCTCAGCCAAGTATATCCCTGGTCAACTCCACTCCTTTGCTTCAGCTTCAACAATGGGTCATTGGCTTCTCCTTAACACCCCCTCCTCAAGCTTGACCAGAGAATGAGAGTATATGGCCAACCTTGAAGTTGAGAGCCAATGACAGCCAACACCTTGAGACCACAGCCCTCTTGGCTTGAATTGTGGCCTTTCTCTCTTGAGGAACCTCCTGTTCACCCTCTTGGCTTCAGGTAAGACCTCTTGAGCAATCTCTCCACAGTACCAATCTTCCTCTCTACCATCTTGGGAGTTAATGAACACAATCAGTGTCCAAAGTGTTGTTGGGTAGTGGGCAATCTCTCCATGGTCAGGAATGTACTTCTGTAGGCTCTGAACACATGGGCTTCTTGCTCTTTAGTTTAAGGAGGCACAGCTTATCAAGAACCTGAGCTGGTTTCTTGAACCTCCAGCCCATGGGGGCTTAGTGAAACTGAAATGGTTTGAGGTGTAGATTGTATATACAACACCTCTTCTTACTGATTCCTTCCTTCAGGTCAGGTACACACTTCAAATACCTCATGTACTCTTGCTGGTCGTGGTTTTTGGGGATCAAATAAAGAGCTTCAGCTTTGTTTCCCAGAGAATAGTTTGAACAGCCAAGCTTTGAAGCTTCTTCAGTGACCTTGCTCCAAAAATTATTTTCTCCACGGGTTTTCTTCAGCATTTTGGACAAGAGGAGGTGTTTTGGTATCTTCTTTGGACCCTTGGAAGTCTCTGGGGTCGCCACTTCATTTGTTTTCTCCATCTTGGAGAGTTTTGGACCAGTGGACAAAAGAACGTTCCTACTGGTTTTGCAGGAGATTGGATTTGAAACTGGCCTTTGATGAAGCTTGCTGAACTGAGATGAAGCTTTCTTGAGTTCCAGAGAATGAGATACTCCTCTATCTTGAGTTCTGGTGAGGTTCTTCCCTCCTGGAAGACCTTTGGACCAGAGGATAAAAGGATGTAACCAAGCAGATTTTCAAGAGAAACTTGAACAGAGATTCATTTGCGGAAGTAAGAAAGTTTTTCAGGAGCTTGTAGCTCTGATACCATGTGAAATTAAAGATAATATGGTGAGAATGAAAGTGTGTTGAGAGTCTGGTTGAGAGAAAACAAGAGAATGGATGAGAGACAATAGTATGAGGCAGAATTGCCTTGAATGGGAGAATGAAAGATTATAGTGAGATTGAGAGTGTTTGTGAGTGTGAGGTCGTGTGACCAGAGAGTAAGGACTTGAGAGAGTAGAGGTACTAGAGAATAGGAGATTTGGTGAAGAATAAACTTAACTCTCACTTCATAGAGTTTGAAAGATTATTGAGAGTTTAAGAGAGTTTCTGAGTATGAGAGAGTGTATGAGACTTAGAGAGAATATGAGAGTGTATGAACCAGAGAGAATAATGAAGAAGGAGGCTCAATTCTCCTTAGGAATTTCGTGGGTTACATGTGGGGGCTTTATAGCCAAGTTACAAGACATTAAAAGCACAATAAACTACAAATAAAACATTAAAACTTAAATAACTAATTTGTATAGAAAATGAGATCAGAGCAGGTTCAGAACTGGCTGGGGCAGACTGGTGTGGATCAGGCTGTGGCATGGACAGTCTGGCACGTCCATAGGAAGAGAAAGTGACTGGAGGAAGAGGCACATTCAGCTTGGTGTGATAGTGACAGGTCCAGCTGCTTCTCCAAAGCACCCATGTGACTTCTACTTGTCCAAATCAAACCAGAACTGAGTAATTCCATTCATACTTGATTCCCTTTACTTCTGGAGGCTTCCAACGTCCATATTAAGTCTCCCCAACTCCTTTCTTGCCTTTCAAGGTAAGTTAGGGCAAGAAGAGTTGCTTGTGGAGCAAGACTGTACGGACAGATTCAAATCTGCTTGTTCCAGATGCTTGATTTACTTGCTCCTGATTTGCTTGGTCTCTTCATCAACTCCAGATTTGTTTGTTCATTCCAACACTCCCCCTCAAGCTTGACCATAGGAATCATTGGGCAAGCTTGGAACTGAGATTACTTGCCTCATTAAAAACCTAATGATAGGGAAAAAGAGTACAAGCAATCCAGTCTTGTTTTTGGGCATCTTTATTGGAAAGTAAAGCACGCCCTTTCCTTGCTTCACACTTCAAATGGTTCCTCTTGAACCTTCTTCTTATTTCACAGCTTGTCTCCCCCTTGCTTCTGGATTCTTGCCTTCTTCTTGGGTTGAGATCAGGCCAACATGTATTTGGGATGATAATGAGGAGTGTCTTCCCTCTTGGCTTGCACTTGAATCCCTAATTTCATCCATCTTAATAATGGCCTTGAAAAGTCACTTGTAGAACAGACTTGGTAGGGGTACTTTGCAAAGATTCAGCTGCCATCATTTGAATGAACTGCCTTCTCTTTGCTCAGCCAAGTATATCCCTGGTCAACTCCACTCCTTTGCTTCAGCTTCAACAATGGGTCATTGGCTTCTCCTTAACAGATGCTAGTCACATCCTGCTAGGACGACCATGACAATTTGACTAGAGAGCCGTCCATGATGGCTTTACCAATCGTCACTCCTTTACACATGGAGAGAAGCAGATCACTTTGGTACATCTATCTCCAACCGAGGTACACCAAGACCAGCTTCAACTCAAGAAAAGGAGAGAGGAGGACCGTACCAAAACTCAGGTAAAGAACTATCTTATCCTTATGGCTACATCAAGTGACCTTAAGAAAGCTTTAATTTGTTTGATCAACAAGCAATGATCTTAGTGATCTACAAGGACCTATTGGGTTCTTGCACTAACCTTGATCCGGTTATTCCGAGAGATATTGAGTTACTTTTGCAGGAATTCCAAGATTTCTTCCATGAGGATAGTCCCATAGGTTTGCCACTTATCAGGGGGATTGAGCATCAGATTGATTTCGCGCCAGGAGCCACACTTCCCAATCGACCAGCTTACATGACCAATCTTGTAGAGAGAATTTCAAAAGCAGGTAAATGAGCTCTTAGAGAAGGGACATATTCGAGAGAGTATTAGCCCTTGTGCTGTCCCTGTCCTACTAGTACCCAAAAAGGATGGTAGTTGGAGGATGTGTGTAGATTGTAGGGCAATCAACAACATCACCATTAAGTATAGGCATCCTATCACACGATTAGATGACATGCTTGATGAGTTACATGGTTCGTGTGTGTGTTTTTAAGATATATTTGAAAAGTGGGTACCATCATATTAGGATGAAAGTGGGAAATGAGTGGAAAACTGCCTTTAAAACAAAACTAGGATTGTATGAGTGGCTGGTAATGCATTTTGGCTTAACCAATGCTCCTAGTACATTTATGAGGTTGATGAACCATATTCTTAGGTCATACATAGGAAGATTTGTTGTCGTGTACTTTGATGACATATTAGTGTATAGCAAGACCATGACAGAACATGTAGAACACTTGAGAAAGGTCCTAGAAGTACTTAGGAAGGAAACATTGTTTGCTAACCACAAAATTCATTTGGAATGGATAACATTGTCTTCTTAGGCTTTGTTGTTTCAGCACAAGGTGTACATGTTGATGAAGAGAAGGTCAAGGCCATTCGAGACTGGCCAACCTCTAAAACCATTGGAGAGGTCAGAAGCTTTCATGGGCTTGCTGGTTTCTACTGACGTTTTGTGAAGGATTTCAGCTCTATAGCTGCCCCCTTGACTGAGGTAATCAAAAAGAGTGTGGGATTCACCTGGGGGCCGGAGCAAGAACAAGCATTCCAAGTGCTTAAAGGTAAGTTGTATAATTCCCCATTGTTGATGCTTCCTGACTTTTTTAAAACATTTGAGATCGAATGTGATGCATCTGGAGTGGGATTTGGAGCTCTTTTGATGCAGGAGAAAAGGACCATTGCCTATTTCAGTGAGAAATTAGGGGGAGCAACCTTGAACTATCCCACATACGATAAGGAGCTATATGCACTGTTAAGAGCACTCCAAACTTGGCAGCACTACCTTTGGCCAAAGGAGTTTGTGATCCATACTGATCACCAGTCCCTTAGACATCTAAAAGGACAACAAAAGCTAAACAAACGACATTCAAGGTGGGTTGAATTCACTGAGACCTTCCCCTATGTCATCCAATACAAGCAAGGTAGGGAGAATGTGGTTGCTGATGCACTCTCCAGAAGGTATGCTTTATTTCTTCTCTGGAAACTAAGCTATTGGGGTTTGAAAACTTGAAGTCTTGTTATGAAAATGACCCTGACTTTCAAGTGAAATACAAAGAGACTGAGAAACATGCTAGTGGTAGGTTCAATCAAGTTAAAGGATTATTATTCTTTGATAACCGCTTGTGTGTTCCTTGTTCATCTTTGAGAGAGATGTATGTCAGGGAAGCTCATGGAGGTGGCTTAATGGGACATTTTTGTGTGGCTAAGACACTAAGCACACTACAAGAACACTTCCATTGGCTAAACATGAAGAAGGACGTGGAAAAGATTTGCTCCAGGTGTGTCGTGTGCAAACAGGCTAAGTCCACAGTCCAGCCTACAGTTTGTATACCCCCCTTCCCATACCAAACCATCCGTGGATAGATGTCTCTATGGACTTTGTCTTAGGATTGCCTAGGACCAGGAAAGGACGATATAGTATCTTTGTGGTGGTAGATAGGTTTTCCAAAATGGCTCACTTCATTCCATGCCATAAGACTGATGATGCATCCTTGATAGCTGATCTCTTCTTTAGGGATGTTATTAGGTTGCATGGCATGCCTAGGACAATAGATTCTAAGTTCCTTAGCCATTTCTGGAAGACATTGTGGAGTAAACTAGAGGCTAAGCTATTGTTTCCACCACTTGTCATCCCCAAACTGATGGGCAGACTGAGGTAGTTAACAGAAGTTTGTCCACTCTTTTGCGTGCTATAATCAAAAGTAACATAAGAACTTGGGAGGACTGCTTGCCTCATGTTGAATTTGCTTACAATAGGTCAATGCACTCGGTAACAAAGCAGTCTCCTTTCATGGTTGTTTATGGCTTTAATCCTTTGTCACTTCTTGATTTGATGTCACTGCGTTTAAAAGAGCAATCTAACCTTGATGGCACCACAAAGGCCGAGTTTGTTAAGACTTTGCATGAGCAGGTGAGAACAAACATTGAGGAGAGAACCAAAGTGTATACTAGAAAGGCCAACAAGGGCAGGCATGAGGTGATCTTTGAACCAGGAGATATGGTTTGGATTCACCTAAGGAAATAAAGGTTTCCAACTGAAAGGAAATCTAAAATAATGCCAAGGAAGGATGTACCATTCGAAGTTCTAAAGAGGCTTAACAACAAGGCTTACCAACTTGACCTCCAAGGTAAGTATTCTATCAGCTCAACATTCAATGTGTTTGACTTGAGTCCTTTTGTTTCAGATGATTCAGATTTGAGGTCAAATCCTTTCAAAATAGGAGGGAATGATGCAGCCAAGCACATGTCTGATCCGGAAAGCAATGCACCAACATCAGGGGATGAGCTATGCCATGAAGAGATAGGCGCTACTAATTCGGCCAAGGAAAGGCTGAGCTCAAAGGAGGATGACTTGGAGGAGATTCTGAACAAATGGGAGTATTTCCATAGACAAAGTATGGCTAAGAAGGAGATGGGCCTCTGAAAAGCAAGGTGGGCCGGAGTTAAATGGAAGATGGACTAGAGGAGGGACATTCGGCCCAAGTAGATTCCAAAGACTTAGCAATCGACCCAACACCTGATCCACTAGTCTTCTCTGATGGTCCAACAACCAGATCAAAGTCTAAAGCCCAAAGAGAAGATTTGAGGACCATGATCCAGCTCGTGCTAGCCAAGGAGAAGATAATCACGAATCCAAAAAAGGAGGAAGCAGATTGGATCACTCTCTTATCCGTAGAAGAAGATCTTGTGTGATCTACAACAAATGCGATTTCTTTGTTGTGATTCGATTTTGTAAACCAACTGCAAGTAGGATTAGGATAAGATTTGATTTTGTAAACCAACTGCAAGTAGGATTAGGATAAGATCTTAGCGTTTTCGTAGCTTAGGATTTCTATTTAAGCTTGTAGCCAGCTGAAAGCAAAAACACAACTCTTCTTTCAATAAAAGCTTTTAAGCCACAAATCGTCTCAAGTTCTATCTTCTTTGTTCAGAGCCTGAGCATTGAGCCTCACCTAGGGGAAAGAGATTTCCAACGTGAAGCACTTCAAATACAACGAGATCAACTTGGTTTGAGGGAAGCCATAGCAATTTTAGGTCGATCCAAAGCTTGAAGCCAAGTTCATCGTCCAAATCAAAGAGCTAGTAGCCTCAGACAAACCTTCATCCATCCCTTCAAGTGATCCAGGAGCAAAACGCCTAACCAAGGCCGTATCAGAAACCCTAAGCTTTATTCTCGACAAGATCGGTTTCTATGACTGACACTCGATTACCAGACGAATTTGCTCTGGCAATTCGATCTCTTGGTCCACTATTTTAATTGAACTACGCCCGAATTGATCCTCGAAAGGGGTACGTAGGCAGCCTTTCTTAAGGTCCAGTCCCAAATCCTTCAAACCTTTTTCGTCCTTTTCGTCTATTGCTAAGCGAGTTGCAGCCACATAGGTTTCTCTCGACATAGGTGGTAGAGCTAGCAAACTTAGTCTCGTTTTACTGCTTGTGTTATACGAATTCCTTTGTGATCCCGTTTCCAAACAAGCTTCATAAACGATTTTGTATTTGAAGCGCTCGTACGCAAATTCGTACTAAATATGTATTGTTTTCTAAATTCGTTTTGTTATGTTTTCATGTTTTCCAAGTTTACTCGATTATTTGTCGTTGGCTCTCGCAGAGAATCCGAAACCTCAAGGAAAGTTAGGGTTTCTTGACTTTCCTTAATTTACGTTAATCGACGGTGTGAATTTCGGTTCCCCCAAAACTCATAGAAAATCATCCGATACACGAGCCTACAAGCAAAGAGTTGAGAAAGCGATCAATAGATTTACTAAAGCATAAGTTAGAGTCTTTTGCTTTGGTTTGAGAGAGTTTTTGTGATTTCTTATTCTAAGTACTGTAGACCATTCTTATATGTGAATAAAAGGAGAACAAGGTCTTGTTGTGCTAATCATCATAAGTTATAAGAGCACCATTATCGGTGGTCTCTAATGGGCTTCTTAAGCCTAATCAGCTTTAAAAAAAAGAAAAAAAATATAATTAAGTAAGATACGTTGCTTAATTAGGGGAAGGAAGAAACGTGTCTTAGAGGACACGTGTAGGGAAAAGAGAGGAAAGAGGGGAGGTGACCCTGAAAAATCGTCGGTTCCGTTCTTTCTCTCTCGAAATCTTGGGTTGTTGGCGACGGAGAAGGTGATTTTGTGACTCTCCGTGGCTCGTCGACGAAACCCATGACCGAGCCCTCTCTCTCGATCGTACTCGTGGAAGAAGGAAACCGGTGATACCCTCTCTCTCTTTGTGGCTCCTCGACGAAACGACGACAATCTCCTCTCACTCGGTGGCTCTCGTCGAGGAAGGAAAACAAAGAGCCTCTCCCTTTCCATGGGTATCCTCGACGGAGACAGACCTCTCTGTCTCTGTGGCTCTCATAAAATGAAAAGGTAAAAGGTATTGATTTGTATTTCGATTATGCATGTCTTAGATCGATACTTCTACTTGTTCTGATCGAAAGTTTAATTTGTTTTTCTGTAGGATTATGTCTCTAGGTGGCTCTCCTCGATGGCGATGGAGGTTATTGTCGGTGGCGGAACTTGAATCGAAAGGTAAAGCTTCTACTTATCAATCTCGTTTCGATAGGTACAGATTGTGTATCTTTTGTGTCTGTAGATTGACTTGTGTCTCGTTTGAGTCTTGTTTGTGTCTTAGATTGAGAAGTCTTTAGATAAGTTTGTTAGATAAGTTTGTACATTCATTGAATCTTGTTTGTGTCTTAGATTGATAAGTCTTTAGAATAATATGTTTGTGAGATAAGTTTGTAGATTGATTAAATCTCGTTTGTGTCTCGTTTCTGATTCATGTTCATGTTCATCTCAGTTGAGAATGAGAATGATTTGGTTGATGAGAATGAGAATGATATGTTCGTTGTTCTGTTTCATGTTTCAAGTTCTTGTTTGATGAGAAAGATTAGTTTGATAAGAATGAGTATGATTTGGTTGTGGTGTTCGATCAATTGTCATTAGTTGTTTGCAAGTTTAGCAAACATCATTTGGTTAATGTCTGTTGATTCTTTTTTGTTTATGTCTTTGTTTGGCGAGATGGGTGGATCAAATATACATTGGAAACACAGATGAGGAAGTTCCAAAGGACTGCCATTGCGAACCAGGTTAGGAAAACTCTTGCTTCTGTTCTCAAATTAAATGAAGATTAGATAGGTTGTCTTTGGTAATAAATTTTGTGGCATTGTTAGATAGAAAATGAATGGTTTGGTTAGTAGTAGATTATGGTTGTATCTGGTAATTAATAGAAGTGTTAGTTAGATAGCAAAACGTAGGTTAAATGTGATTAATGAGTTAGATAACTGTCAAGTCGTGTGGTTGGCTGCTGTGATGAATGCAAATGTTGTGTTCTCTTTCCCGGGAGTTGTCAAGGCAACTCAAAATGCTTTGATCCTTTCTCTGCCATCTATAAACACACATCAATCTTCTTCCATCTATAAACACACATCAATCTTCTTCCATCTTCTTACACATATTTCTTCTCTTCTATCTTCTTTATCATCTCTTCCATCTTCTTTATCATCTTTTCCATCTATTTTTATATGGATTACAATCCATATACAACTTATGTTGAACTACTTAATGGTCAACATAATAATGTCATAGTTTTAGACTCACAGCCTGCAAGCTGCGGTGACACTCGGGCATAGCGTAAAGAGCGAAGGACATGGACGCCTACTGATGATATAGTTCTTATCAGTTCGTGGTTGAACACGAGTAAAGACCCGGTAGTAGGGAATGAACAAAAGTCTGGTGCATTCTGGAACCGCATTGCAGACTATTTTGGGGCAAGTCCAAAGCTTGTAGGATGTGAGAAACGGGAGCCAATGCACTGTAAGCAACGTTGGCACAAGATCAATGATCTTGTGTGCAAGTTCTGTGGAGCATATGAAGCTGCAACCCGAGACAAAACAAGTGGCCAAAATGAAAACGATATTCTAAAACAAGCCAATGAAATTTTCTTCAACAACTACCAAAAGAAATTCACCCTGGATCATGCGTGGAAGGAGCTACGAAATGACCAGAAATGGTGTGATCTCTCTACTGCGAAAACGGAGAGAACCTTTAAAAAGAGGAAGTGTGAGGACGGATCACAATCCTCAACATCTCACGCAACAGACAACAACACTGGTGAAGCAGATGAGGTAACGGATAGGCCACCTTGTGTTAAGGCAGCCAGGAGTCGTGGTAAGAAGCCAATGGAAGAGGGGAAGGGGCTTATGGACTTTGAGCGTATGTGGTCTATTAAACAAGAGGATTTGAGTAGGAAAGAAAGGCTCTCAAAGTTGGGTCTACTTGACCGTCTACTTGCAAAAACTGAAACCTTGGCTGAGTATGAAGAAGATCTAAAGAAGAAGTTAATAAACGAGTTGTTCTCCACTTAAGTTTGTCATGAATTAAGTTTATGGAGTCTGTTTGTTTTAGGTTTGTTCTCCACTTAAGTTTGTCATGAAATAAGTTTAAGGTGTCTGTTTGTGTTAGGTTTGTTCTCCACTTAAGTTTGTCATGAAATAAGTTCAAGGTGTATGTTTGTGTTAGGTTGCTTCATTGCTTGAGTTTGTTTGTTTTAAGTTTGTCTTTACTTGACCTTCTACTTGCTATAAAAGCTTTGTTTATGTTCTGTTTTTTATAAGTCTTTCTCGTGTGTATTTTGCAGGTCAACTGGGAGTGGAAGAAAACACTAATATGGTAAAGGGACAACTCATTATCATCAGAGTCACGTTTGATGTTCCCCTTGAAACGGTTACAAAACGTGACACTTATAGTAATGAGTCTTCCCGCTATCATATTGTCACTGGAGCATTGTGGTCTCACGTCAAGCAGAGGGAAAGAGTCACGGATTGTAGTTGTTTTTGTGTCTCGTTGTGTCACGTTTTGTGTAGTCTGTTGTCTACTGTCTTGTGTCTTGGGTATTGTTGTGTCTCGTTGTGTCACGTTTTGTGTAGTCTGTAGTCTGTAGTCTAGTTGTCTAGTGTCTTGTTTTCTAGTGTCCTATTGTCTAGTGTCTTGTTGTCTAGTGTCTAGTGTAATGTCACGGGTGTAGTTGTGTTTTGTATAAATACATTTAGTGAGTCTCTGGACTTGTAACAACAACAAACTCATATTTTTTATTTCAAGTTTATAAAGATAGCATCTTCTCTCGATTCTCTCTTCAATATCATCTATTCTAATATTTTCTCTCTTTGATCACAAGTTTCTCTACAGGTAAAGAACTCACTTCTCTCTATTTTTTCTCTTTTATTACAAGTTTATAAAACTCTTCAATCACCATATATGGCTTCTTCTTCTCAAAACAATTTAGATGAATCTTTTGATGCTACATTTGGTGAGTTCTTTGATCAACATTTTGATCAAGCTTTTGTGAATTTTACAATCAATGGGGATCAAGAAGATCGAAGAAAAAAAGAAAAAAAGAGTTTATATCGAAAGAAACCGTGAAGAAGGGCATATTCGTTTATGGAATGATTATTTCAGTGACGCTCCAACGTATCCTGATAATTTCTTCCGACGACGTTTTAGAATGAATAAGCCTTTGTTCATGAACATTGTTGAACGACTCTCCAACGAAGTTCATTATTTTCGGGAAAAGAAAGATGGTCTCGGAAGGGCAAGTCTCTCTTCACTTCAAAAGTGTACCGCAGCCATTCGTGTCTTGGCGTATGGTTCTGCAGCTGATACGGTCGACGAGTACCTCCGCCTCAGTGAAACAACAGCTCGGTTATGTGTGGAAATTTTTGTAGAAGGAATAATTTATTTGTTCGGCGATGAGTACTTAAGAAGACCAACACCGGCTGATCTTCAACGTCTACTTGAGGTTGGAGAGCATCGTGGATTTCTCGGGATGATAAGAAGCATCGATTGTATGCATTGGGAGTTGAAGAATTGTCCCACTGCTTGGAAAGGGCAATATTCTCGTGGTTCGGGTAAACCAACAATCATTTTAGAGGCGGTTGCTTCATACGATCTGTGGATATGGCATGCATTTTTTGGACCTCCAGGTACATTAAATGATATCAATGTTCTTGATCGTTCACCAGTTTTTGATGACATAATAAAAGGTCAAGCTCCGAATGTCTCTTTCTCTGTCAATGGAAGAGAGTATCATATGACTTACTATCTCACCGATGGTATTTATCCAAAATGGGCAACTTTTATCCAATATATTCCTATACCACAAGGTCCGAAAGCAGTTTTATTTGCTCAACGTCAAAAAGCTGTCCGCAAAGATGTCGAACGAGCTTTTGGAGTCTTGCAAGCTCGCTTTAGTATTGTTAAAAATTCAGTGCTGTTTTGGGATAAAGTCAATATTGGAAGATTATGAGAGCATGTATCATATTACATAATATGATAGTAGAAGACGAACGAGATGGATACACTCAATTTGATGTTTCAGAGTTCCACCAAGGAGAAGACAACATAAATTCACATGTCAATCTCGATTTTTCTACAGATATGCCTACAAATATCGCCAATATGATGGGTGTCCGAACTAGAATTCGTGATAGACAAATGCATCAACAACTGAAAAATGATTTGGTTGAACATATATGGCGTCAATTCGGACGTGATGAAGACAACAACTGAGCTCGGATGCTTTTTTCAAATTATTGTCGTTTATTTTAGTAATCTTTGTTTTCATATTCTTATTTAAAAATCAAAATCTATGTTTAAAATGTTTAATAATTTTATTAATAAATTTTAAGTTTAATGAAATTATGTTTTTTTAAGAACCCTTGAATAAGAGCCTTGCAATGGACCATACAATTTTTGCCATCTCTTAACCAAGTTTCTTAAACTCACTTTTCCTCTAAAAATAATTAAAAATGATTAAGAGACCCTAAAAGTCTCTTGTGGATAATGATGCTCTAAGCACATATAAGGATACGTGAATCCTTACAAATGCAATAAACTTTTAGAGTTTTTTACACGCTGGGGCAGTTTTTAAATTTTAATATCATTGTAAGTCACTTTGTGCTAGTGGGGAAGTTTTCTAGGAAGGAGGGGAAATAAGCCGTGACTTTATGGTTAACTGTTGGGTTTCCTAGTTGAGTGGTTGGTTAGTTTAGTTTGCATTTTTAAAAATTTAAAATTCGAAAAAACTATTTATTTGACGTACCCGATGTAAGAGGTAAAGCAGTTTCCAATTTCCTTTTGGGTTCCATTTTTTCACTTTAGTTGAGAGAGAAAGAAAACGGAGCGAAGGACGAAACGGAGCGAAGGGATAGTTTTGGCGTCGATCTTTGATAAACTGCCGGCGAAGTAACGAAGATGACGGCGAGGAGGAAGAAACACGGCAAGGATGTGGCCGAAGGTGAGGTTTCGGGACAACCTTCATTTATGTCATTTCCGGCCATTATTTTGGTTTTAAGGGTTTGATTTTTTTTAAAAAATTTGCGTTGCAGACAGCGGCGATTTGGTGGGGGTGAACGAGAGGTTGCCGCCAAGGCTATTTGGCACACATCGTTTTCCTCACAGACGGCTAAATTGCTATTCGACGGTGGATCTGCTTTTGTTTGTACGAGATATACTTGAAGGGTCAAAGGAGTGGGATAGGCTGTTGCAATCCGGTTTTGGGAAGTTGTTTAGGTTGCCTGCTCGGAGGTGTTCAATGTCTGGAAAGCTTGGGCACGCGATGCTCGTGCGGCAGTTGGTGACATAGAAGAGGTTTGAGATATGGCCGGTGTTTGGTGGTCACCCTTTTCGGTTTTCTCTGGTAGAGTTCGGGGCGGTCACAGGGTTACACTGTGGTGAGTTTGAGGAAGGTTATGACAACGAGTACCAGACTCCGGCAACAGAAGAGAACTATGCGTACTGGGACAAACTAATTGGTCCTAACCGGAATGCATCCGTCTCTAATTTGGTTGATATGGTTGCTGGAGATTTGGATATGCCTGGGTGGAGGCGGCTGAAGTTGTGTTTGCTAATAATTGTGGATGGAGTTTTGGTTGCAACAACTCAAAAACCAAAGCCGACTCTAAAATATGTGAAGCTTTTGGAGAACCTAAAGAAGTTTTTGGCTTTCCCTTGGGGAAGGGAGTCCTTTATGTGGACACTAAGCACCATGAAGCCGGGCCCAAGGATTCTTGACAAGTGTGAGGACCCAGAAGGTGTATTCCGCGATCGTTTGAGGCAATAAACAACGAAGATGGTTGGTTTCCCGTTAGCGCTGCAACTAGTGGCATACGGGTGTGTGTCGGGGTTGCTATCTCGTCTGGTCGGTGATGACAGTGTAGAGATGCGTAGTTATAGAGGTTCAAAACTGCCGAAGCACGCAGGGTTGAATATTGGCGATATCCTCAACGCGGAGCACGAGGCGGGGGTAAGTGTTGTTCATTGTGTTTTCGCTTTGTGGTTTGTTTGATATGGGAATAGTTTTTATACGATTGGTTAATGGTGTGTACATTAGAAAATCAAATTTACGTTAGGTTGTGTACACAAACGAAAGTAAGCGTACAATTCGTAGAGGGTGTGCATTCTGTTTTATAGGTGGACAAAGAATAGTGTCCGTGTGGATATTGGTAGACAGTAGGTTTGTACACATGGATAATGTAAGTGGTGAAATGGGGGCAATGACTATGGAATGTGTGTAAGAATTGAATCGTACATTAGGTGCATGACGGCGAGGTAGTGTGGTGATAGGGTGTTTTTGGGATCTGGTAAATAGCAGACGGAGTTGAGTATTTAATTTTTTTTTGATTTGTGTTGTTTTGTAGCTAATTGTGCAGCTAATGCTCGAGTACGCGGAAGCTGATGTAGAAGGCTGGGGTATTTGGGACAATGAACGGGTTGATCGTAGGGTAGATTACATGGTAGAGCATTTGAAGCAAGGGAAGGTATTCCGGAAGTGCGAGTGGGGTAGAGGCGACATGGGGGAGGCCCTCTATGTGCATGGCATAAAAGAGAAAAAAAAGGAAATTGGAAGATGAGATAGACGGAGGGGCGCCTCCTATGAAGCAAAGGCAGCTCAGCCATTACTTTGGACGGGGACAAGCAAATGATGAGAAGGCGAACGCTGAATTGGTTGGCCGGGTTGATGAATTGAGCAAGGAAGTGGAGAGGTTGAAGAAAGTGGTTAAGAAGCTGGTGAGGCGGACAACGAGCCGATCAGGTGTAAAAGGGAAGCTATCATCTGCAAGGCGAGACCGGATCAGGAAAAAAACAAAAGGGAGGAGGGGGATTATTGAATCGGAAGATGGAGACGCAGATGATTGTGACGTAAACGATGATAAGGGGGCAAGTCCAGTGTGAGACGATAGGGGGAGGGTGGTGGTTTTGGCGGGAGTTATGGACGTAGCGACAGTTTCACATCTGAGGAGGCCCCTAGTGTCCTAGTTAGGTTGAAACAAGGAGATGGCGTACCACTCCAATGGGTAGAAGGGGGTGTCTCTAGTTTGGACGGTCATGTCGTTTACCGTGGAACAACCAGCAACACTTTCTTTGTGACTAAGAGTGAGGTAGGCTGTGAGTCAGGTGGTGGTTTGGGAGTTACATCAAATGTTAACCCACTTCGTTACGTTGATGGGCAGGGTGAGAGTGTCAATGAAGATGATGATGGCGGGAATGTCTTATCTCCAAGCGTAAGAGTTAATGTTTTTTGCTTGTTGTTGGGAGAGATGTTATATGAATGTTGTTTTTGTTTGCAGGATCTAGGAAGGCTTAACTTGTTGGTTGGGGAAGTGGTCAGGGAAGCCGGAGGCAGTGCAAGTGCAGTTGAAACAAAAGAGGAGGTTGTTTCAAAGGTAACGCATTAGTGATGTATTAAATGTGTTCAAAGTATGTGAAAATTTGCACGTAAAAAGTAGTCGAGTTGGAGTTGTACACTGAATTATCCTAAAGGTTATTGTTTCTGGGCAGGTTGCGAGTAAGGAAGCTGATGTGGATATTGCTGGGGAGGTTGCGAGTAAGGAAGATGATGTTGATAAGGTACGCTATATGGTATAGGAAAACTAGGTGTGCTTGGTTTGGGTAGATTCGGTAGGGTACATAGGTTGAGAATCTGGGGGGGGTGGCGGATAATGGAAGTTAAACGGTGTGGACACGTTCAATCTATGGATACCAGAGTAGTGAACACGTGGACAGTTACTAAAGTGGTATTTGAATTTTGGTGGTGTGTACACGTTACTTCTGTGGATACTAGTAGTGTACATGGGAGTAATTGTTGGACAAAGAAATTGTAGATGTCTGAATACTCTAACAGTGTACACAAATGAAAACTGTTAATAGTGGTCAATTAGAGAGTGTACGTTTCGATAGTGGATATAGATTAGTGAAGTAAATTTTTAAATTTGTTGCAGGGGGAAATTAAAGAAAGTGATCTGGATGTGTTGGGCATTGGAGAAGATCAGGTAGAGAATAAGGGAGTTGTGTTGGGCATTGGAGAAGACCATGTATTATTTGTGAAGACTGCAGTAAGTTGCCATTGGTAGTGTTGTTTAGGGTGTGTACATAGTGTGAAAGTGTACACTGTGCATTGTGTGTCAGGGTAACTTATGGAATAACTGTTTTGGTGTAGGTGGAAGGGGAGGCTTTGGAACCCACCGAGGTATAGTGGATATAATATTTTGGTTAGTGATTTTTTTGTATGTTTGATAGTTACTATGGTTATTCACGGTAGATAATGGTTGTGTAGGTAAAACATGATGATGGTGAAAGTAGAGAGGGGGATGCGTTTTTTGAGGGTTCAGGCGGGAAAACCGGTGAGAAAAAGAAAGGAGATGAAGGTGCTAGTGAAGGTCCGACCTCGGCTATTGGGTCGAGGGATGATTTGACGGATAATGAATCGGGTGGGCGTGCCAAAGCTGTAGTTGAATTAAGTGATTCGTCCCCGCTATTGAGGAGGACGAAACACATGCCTGTTGAGGAAGAGGCGCACTTAGCGGCGTTGTTTCTGTTCAAAGATCAATATGAAATCCCGGATGTGGTGCCACTGGTTGAGGAATCGTGACTACCCGACATTTGAACGGATCCTTGAGGCAAACCTGAAAGTGTAAGTAAAATCAAATGTTCATGTTTATTTGGAGTTTGCAAAATCTGGAAGGGATGTTTTTTTACAGCTAAATAGGAAACTTAAAATGATGCAGGTTGCATCTGAATTGTGGTGGGAGGTTCGATTTGGATAACAAGTTTTTCATGGACCTTGCGAAGCCGCAGCATTGGGTAACAACAACTGTAAGTTTTGTTGTTTTAAAACTTGTGCTTGTTATGAATTTCTTATTTTTCCGTGTGGTTGACATTGGATTTTGAATAGCACATGGACGTGTTGGTGAACTTCCTTGAGTACAAGCATGGAGCGACTCTACTAAGGAACCGAAGCATGTTCGTTCCGCCTTGGTTCACTGCACATCTCCAAGGGAAAGCAAGGTCTTTTAATGCTGCTAAAGACAAAGGCGTGGTTGTTGGGGATGCACGGGTTACTAAATTCCTGAGCAGAAAAGGAATGAGATGGGGTGTTGATGTCGACAACCTATATACGCCGATGATATGGGAGGGTTGTCATTGGGTGGGGCTGTGCGTAAGCCTAACGGATTGGAGAGTATTGATGCTTGACCCAAACCCGACGTTAAAGAAGATGGGAAAAGTCCTTTCATTGATGGATGATGTAGCTAAGATGCTGCCATATATTGGCCAGAAAGTGTGCCCAGCTGGCGATGATGGGCCGCATGAGCTTGTGCCCTTTTTGGTTGAGAGGCTCAAAGGTGTTTATAAAAACTTACGTAACGGGGATTGTGGACCCGTAACGGCAAAGTTCCTGCAGATGCATGCACTGGGTGATCCAAGTCCCACTATGGCTGGGTTGAATGATGATCTAGTAGACATATTCAGAAAACAATTCGCGATGGATGTCTACAAAGAATGGGTGGTGCCTTTGTATGTAGGTTAATGGGCATGGTACTTATAACGTTTTTTGGTTTCCGTTTCTATGTGGGGGTTATTTTTTGTTTGACTTATCAAACGATGTTTTGGGTATTGTATCGATGTAATGGAATTGGATGGTTGTTTGTTTTTTAAAGTTTGTATGAATGGTGGTTCAAATCGGATGTGCACATGCTAGTAGGTGTACATGCTTTTAGCGGGTATGTGGATATTTAGTGCCTTTGTTGTGTGTGGGGGAGTCCCAAAATATAGTGTACATGCATTTAGCTGGAGTGGATTATGGAGTGTCCAGAAAGACACATATGTATCTTGCATGGTGTGCGGCTCAACAAGTTTGTAAAGTTGAAATGTAAAGTGGACTCGTGGATTAGTTGCTGAGTTGACATGTACAGTAGAGAGGCTTTGATATGAGCCAAATGTGAAATATTAATGTTTGCGTGTACATAGGGTAAAAGTAACTATGTACATAGTTAGCGTGTATGAAAAGTGTACATGTGTACATTGTAAGGTGCGATAGTTGTTTAACTTAACGTAGGTGTGTACACGGCTGTATTGTTAAATAGATCATAAACCGTGTTTTCTATAATGAAAGGGGAAAAACCAAAATATGTTAAGGCTTGTGATCCAAGTTGGCGTGGACAACGCGAAACATTGTCCACATGTTAACAGCAGTGTGTATCGACATGTGAATGAAAAATAAAAAAGCAAATCTTGGGAGAGAAGGCAATAAAGTGAAGCGTCCAAATAAACAGCCAATACATGTTTAAGAGAGTTTTACATGATCTGATTTTTAAGAGAAATCATAACAACAAAAAGTGGCTGGTAGAAGGTGAAGGCGCTATCCAAAAGCAAAATGTTGTGGATATAGGATTCACCCATACATTATATAGGGACAACACAGTTGGTACTGTTGTGACCAGAAATACCACAGCGGCCGCATCTGTTGACTTTTGTCTTCTTTGGTACCTAAAAATATGTTTTGAAGGATCTGTTCAGGGAAAGCTTGCAAGTCAATAAGATAATATAGTTGAGATATAGTAAATGTTCTAACCGGGATTTCACCAGATGACAGTATCCGCTTGTCCTTAGGCCTCCCAGAGGGACGACGTGTATTTGGAGGGTACAAGCTTAGGGCAATAATTGCGCGGGGGATTTTGGTGTTCACCGAAGAGAGCCTCAGGGTAAATGACACCAGAGTAGGTCTCTATCCATACCTGTTGACCAAGTAAAGCATAAGTTACGTAGTTAGGTGTACAATATATTTGTTTGTGTACACGTGGACAGAGTACGACAAACATAGTGTACATGATAAAATTAGATTGTGTACATTACATGAGGTGTACAAAATTAGATTGTTGACAGCAAGGGCGTGTACATGGTTTTTATAGCAGTCGCCTACGAGTTGGGCATGAGGAAAACCTATGGAATCAGCAGCCAACAATGCGTGGCCACATGGGATTTTAAGCTTCTGGTATACTTGGCAAGAGCAAACTTTGGTGTCCAAGTAAACAATGTTAGCATGCCCAAAAACTCCCTTCACTTGATACTTCCAGTCAGTGATGTTCGAGATTGTGCTTCCTTTAGTAAGCCGAATGTGTGTCTGCATAACTGCGGCTACCTCTGGTGTGACAAAACCCCTTGTGTTTAGCTGATTTTGTTCGTCTAGCTGAAAACCAACGAGTGAGCATCCGCTGAATAAACATGAACATCTCGACAATGGGAGAACCCCTAGACTTGGACTATACATTGTTGAGTTGCTCAGCAACATTGCTGGTTAGTAGGTTGTATATGTTGCCAGGGAAATATGTCCTAGACAACTTAGAAGTACCAATGTCTTCAAGATATTTGGCACAAGCAGCATTGGCTTGTCGGATTTTGCCAAAGTTGTCATCGAAATCTCTGCGTTTGAAAGAGAAAGCAGCTGCACAAACCATTTTGGCTAGACCTTTGCTCTTGTAACGGGAGACAACGTTGCGCATGATATGCACAATACATGCGCCATGGTGTGCGTGGGGGAAGACAATTTTTTTGGCTTTCAAGAGGGATATGTGACGGTCAGAGATAATAGTTAGGGTGGATGAATCAGCAATAATCCTTTCCAATTTTGTTAGAAACCATACCCAAGAGCTGTCCATTTCTCCATCGACCACTGCGAAAGCTAAAGGGAAATTTGGAAGTTCGCATCTTGTCCACTAGCTTTAAGAGAACACCTTTATATTTTCCAGAAAGATGAGTCCCATCAATAATAAGCACAGGCCGCAGCTTACAGAAACCCTGAATTAATGCTCCAAAGGAAAGGAAGGCATAGAGAAAGCGAGATTGCCCGAACTCATCAACTTTAGTTTCAATGCTAGTGACAGTACCAGGGTTGGTAGCTTTAAGCCTCTCAAAGTAGGATGCAAGGTTGAGATAGGAATCCTCGGCGTTGCCAACCGTGTCGTCTATTGCTTGGTTTTTGGCCATGTGGCATCTCATGTATGACGCAGAGACACGCAGGTCCTCTAGAACAAGCTGTTGTAGCTGGGCTGCTTTAGGTCCCTCGCATGATTCTCTAAACCGAGAACGATAAACATGTGCAATGATTTTTGAAGTCGCCCTTTTTTGTATTCGTTGCGGGACTCAAAAGGGCAATTGTGTTCAAGCTGTGCCTTTTTAATGGTGTAATACCCACAAGTAGTGAGTTCTTTCGCTAGTATGCGCCAATCACAACGCGTATCGTGGCAGCTAAGGACAAAAGAATACCTTGTGGTCTTGGTTTGCCTGAAGTGGAACCGGTTTTTGATTGCATAGATAGCTAAGGCAATTTGACAATCTTGTTTGTTTGCGTATAGTTTTCCGACCGTTGGTTCACCGTCGTTGTCATCCCAATTAATGTCGGGTACATGATCAGCTTCGTATGAGATATCATTGAAGAGAGGTGGGACGTCAAATTCCTCGTCGCTAATTTCAGAAAGTATCCTCGTCTCGCGAAAATTTTGTGCTGAAGGGGGTATTTCGTGTACATCACCGAACCTTGTGTTTGGTGTACATGTGGAGACATTTCGTATCGGTGTACACGTGGACGGTCCGTGTTGTGGTGTGTTTGTGAACACACCCCGAGTTTGTGTACATGTGGACGTTGACGGATTTTGTCCACGTGTTGACTCTCTCTGGTGTACACCAAAGAAGTCGAGGTCTTTCTTCCAATCAGTTGGTTCTTCACCAGATGTTCGTATGGTGTGGTCGAAGGCATCGCCTGTGGTACAGTGGATGACGTGTGGTGCTGTCTTAGGTACATGGATACCGGCCAGAAGCTCAGCGGCATCGGACCCCCCAGTGTGTCGGCTAACAAAGGTTCCCAAAAGTCTTTATCGTACCCGCCAGAATGTACAAATCCGATGTCTTCGGGATGAGAAGTTTGGGAATCAGTCTCTTCTTCATCATCAAGGTGCCAGTCATCGGGGATATTGTTGGGGTCTTCCTTGAACATTTTGTCAAGCATTTCATCTCCGCAAGAAAGGGTTTCGTCGTGCACGTAAACTCTCTGGATATTGCATGGTTCAGTAGACAGAGAACATGTCCCAGGGAATGGTTGAGGGGTGTTGTTTTGGTTTTGAGGGTAAGGGGGGATGTCTTGTTGGAGGTCATCTTCATCGAACAAGGAAAAAGATGGGATTTTGGAGGAGGTTGTTGAAGTTGGGCGAAACGGTTTAAGGTCAGGCTTCTCAGATTGGTTTGGTGTTGAGAACACAAAAGGATTGTCATCAACTTGGCTTGATGGTTGTATATCTCCTTTTGGTTCAAAAGTAACAAACAAGTTCATGGACCTGTTACAAGCAAAATGATGGAAGAAGTACGAGAGCGCCCCATCGTTGGTCAGTATGACTGGTGGTGTGGTAAGACCGGTTGCAAGCTCTTTGGAGTTAGGGGGCCAGTAGCTCAAAACAACTGAAGGTGCCGGGTGAGTGAAAGTGAAAAACTCCTTGGAAATGCAACTTTGCAGCTCAAGCAATGACATCCCGGGCCGAACAGGGACAATCCGTGACATTTTTTTTGCCAATAGAAAAATCCTAGAGGGAGCCGGCGGAGTTCCACTCGCCGGGGATGACCATACAGTTATCATCCATAGGTGACCTGCAAAAAAAATTAGAAAACGAGGTTAGGATCATTAACAAGCAAGTTAGCTTACTAGCAAGAAAAGAAACACTAACCACGATTTGGGGATGCTTTTTGGTATATTAGACGACCTTCAATAAGAGATTAAGGTTTGTTTTAGATTTTTTTTTAAAAAAGTGAAAAGCTGAAGATTTTAGGAGGAAGAAATCGAGATGGTGGGGAAGATTTAATCGCAGCCATCGAAAATGAAAGAATGAAAGAAGATCTAATGGTGAGATGGCTGATAGATATGTGTCTTGTCGGTGGTGTCAGTTATGAATATGGGTCGTCCAAGATGAAGAGAGATGAGTGGCTGAGCCTTGTTCCCGCCCACAGCTCTGATTGTCGTTTGTTCTCCTAGTTAGGAACAAACAGCAAGAAGGGAAGCGGTTAGAGGAAACTGCCTCAGTAGAACAAAGTGGCTAATCATGTTATCTATAACTTGGAAACTGCCTTTAAGTGTATTTTTTCAAACTTTTATTTCTATTCTTTTTTTTGTCTGATTCTTTTACCAAAAAGAATCGAATATAAAGCAAAAAGTCGTAATCTTGAAAAAAAAAGGGCAAAGAGTCGTGATTGGCTAACAAAAAAAAGAAGAGAAAAGAAAAAAAGATAACCTTATCCCAGCGAATCACACTTAGAAGCTCACAAACAGCCACGTAGAACTCCTGTCTGCCCCTCTTCAGATGACATATCTTATGGGGATTTCCTCCACCTTATTTTCTTATCAAAGAACAAAATCACATTGACAAATCAAGTCGAAAAAGAGAGACTCAGAAATGGCTTCTACCTCCGCCGTAACATTGGTCATGCCACTCACCCAAAACCGCTCGTCCTCGGCGAAATCCATTGCCTTCCTCAAGCCACTGCCTTTGAAACCATCTAAGGCGTCCTCCTTCTCCGTATCCATGCCTTCACGGAAGTTTCAAGTGAATGCGTCTGACCTGAAGATGGAGAAGACTGTGAGCGGCTTAGCCGCAGCAGCTCTCACTGTTTCGATGGTGATCCCTGAGGTGGCTGAAGCGGCAGGCTCAGGTATCTCTCCTTCTCTCAATAACTTCTTGCTTAGCATTGCCGCAGGAGGAGTGGTGCTCACTGTCATCATTGGTGTTGTTGTTGGTGTCTCCAACTTCGATCCTGTCAAGAGAGGCTAAGAGAGAGCTATGATCTCTGTTATTACTCATTGTAGTCTGGTATTGATTTGTGAATTCATGTAATGAACTTTTGCATTCTCCTTCAATCTTATATGCTTCTTATATTACGATATCCTCACCAGATTTAGCCTCTTCATCTTAAGGATTATTCTTTGATGTCAAGATAACATATACTGAGATGACTGGTTACATAAAACTGTAAGGGTTTGGGAACATAGTACCGTTTTCATTATATTGTTTTCTTTCTAGTTTTTAACAGCTTTGGCTTCCTGCTCATTTGGTTGCTCTTCTCTTAGAAGTGGCTTCCAAGTAACCTATATTTCACAAGTGTCTCTCAGGGTCTCATTATAGTAGACCAGAAGTTTCGAAATCACAGACTCACTTTTAAGCTGATCTGCAGCCATTTTGTTAGCTAAAGAAAAAAATTGTAAGCTGAACCCGCAACAATCGTAATTGAAGGCACTAGTAATTCAAGACAAATCTTCTAGGATGCCCAAAGCTCACGCATTTTCTGATGGCTTACACTTCTTGTAATCGTTAGCTAAGCTTCAGGGACAACAGCAGCCGCAGCAGATGTGTGGTTAACATCTTCTTCCTTTGGAGAATGGTTGATCACAACAATAGAAATCAATGTCCTCGGTCCTAAAATCCCCTTGCCCATTGCGGTCCCAGTCAAGCATCACCTTCACGTTGATTCCTAGAACGTCCTAAGAATGGGTTTAACCAGATTCGGGTTACACAACTATACCCGACAAGCTCTATAGATACACTGTGTTTTAAGAAACGTGTCACGAGTTAAGGACACAAATTAGTTATGGCAGGACTAGAATATACAAGACCGCCAAAATCTCGGGTAATTACTTGACAGAAATTGTTGAAACTATAAATTAAAAATAGAAAAAGTTTACTTTATCTTTACAAGAACAATCCAAATTTTGTGTAAACCAAAACAATAGATATAACCCAAAATCACAGAAAATCATTGGAATAATAAATTAAAAGTTGACACAATTTACAAAGTCATTAAAGAAATAGACGAATTCATGGATTAACTTAATATATCGTTATGTATGATGACTTTTTGTGATTTTTGAATCCTAAAATACAATTGTGATGAAATTGTTTGCAGCTTCCAAAACATATTCTACAAATTATACTAGTATAATATACTCTCGAGACTTACATTTAAAAGAAAAAGAGTAGGTTTTTTTGCTGAAAATTTAGTTTGCATTAAAAGAGTGTAATTAATCGGAGGTAAGACATTTATTTATATGAGAATATATTGATTGACAAAATAAACATAAATAATAAAAAAATAAATTATTTGGGAAATATTCATCATTATCTTGCAAATTTAGGGTAACATAATTATTCCTGATAATTATCTAGAAATATTTCAGAGATTATCTTGATACAATCTAAAACATTTAGTTTTTCAAGATGTTTAGACAAAATAAGTTAAGATTTATCTAGGATATTATGCGAAAATCTTGGTATGAATTTTCTATAAAACATCTTTGTGCACTTAAAGCCCGCATTCACTAAGACCCAAGATCGAACTCACGTCCGACCCCGCCCAGCGACATTGTGAAAGTGGTTTGCATAATAGGCGTTCTTACTCCTTCCCATAGTGTCTGCACAAACTTGTGAACCTCGTTAAGAGAATGTTATATATATATATATATATATATATATATATATATATTCTTCTTAGCATTATGAATTTTTTTACTCTCGTATTTTATTTAAGTGAACGACTTTTTATTTAGAGCCTAAAAGACATTTCACCACACTTCTCTTCATTAATCCAACATTTACTCAACCTAATATGCTTATAAAATTTGAGTTCAACAATCTCCAACATGAATATAAATTACTCTAAACATATGCATACTCGATAGATTATGCAGACTCGATTAAACTATACAGACTTGACATAATCTATTGACTAGACTTAATAATATACAAGACAAATGGGCCTTTCGAGAGTATAAGAAAGAAAAACTAACTGCAGCCGAGGTAGTAACTTCTTTCATCCTTAAACCACTCATTGTTAGTACTTGTCACATTTAGTTTTTAGGAGGTGAATGTGATTTCTTGAACCACCCAAATTTTGTGTAGACTAAGACAATATATATAACCCAACATCTTCTTCTCATAGAGATAAGTTCTCTGTTGTGCTCATTTTGGTTGTGAATTTTCCTGGTTCTTCTTCTTCTTGGGTTTTACGGAGACCCAATGAGGTGACATAATTCATTCCAGGTAGGCGACATGCTCCCAGGGATTTGAACATGGAGTTATCATTTTGAATTTGGCTTCATCTTCTTCTTGGGTCTTGCGGAGACCCAATAAGGTGACATAATTCATTGCAGGTAGGCGACATGCCCCAGGGGATTGAACATGGCACTATTATTTGAATTTGGTGGAGGCTCATGTGATTGCGTGAAGGCATTGAAATAACAAAACCGATTTAGTTGGTGAGATCTCACGTAAAAATATGACGAACATGGGTACTGACTTAGGTAGTGTGATCTCATGTTGGCACCGTCATGGTTTATCCTCCTTACTTGTTGTTTGATCTTGCTTATTAGATATTTTAGGTAGAGCTTTTGTTATGCTGTGTTATGAATGTTGGGTGATGATTATGGGGTTCCTAAAGCTTCTCTCACTAAGTAACAAACTTCTCAAAAGAACCTGAACTCGTGTTGCATATGAGACACGCCAACCTGAGTATATTAACTTTTTAACCCATTGATTCAAATCGTAGGTATGTTACTGGTGGAGAAATAAAATGTATGGTTGATCTAGAAAAAGGATGAAAACATAGACTTTAAAGTGGCTCATTCGTCTCAGTTTTGATTCATAATCGTCCTTTTTTGCTGAGGACTTGTACTTGTAAGCAATAAGATCTCGATAAAAAACCATGTGAGCACGCAATTAAAGTAGCTAAATGTCGAAAAATTGATGAAGCTACCCTGATGGATCCTCGTTACACAAAGGGATAATTGGTTGCAGCCAACGCAAAACCTATTAACCATACATATGAAGATTTGATTTCACCAGCCAATATACTTAATCAAGTGTATCTGCCACCTAAAATATTGAAACAACGTGGTGGGCCGAAGATGAAGAGATACTTATCTGCAATAGAAAAATCCAAGCGATTCAAGCGCAAACTATTACGAAAGAAGAACCAAACAACAATTACAAGCTATCCAACTCTAGCAAAAAAGAAAGGCAATAATCAGTGTTCACGTAATACATCAACAAAGAAACGTAGTCGGAATCAAGCACCCAGTACTCCAATAAAATAAAAGCAAACCAATCTTTCGCGGAGGACGCCATCAACTAATCCTTCATCAAGAAAGAAACCAAAATACTCGACAAAGATTACAACACCAAGCACTCCATCCCCCATGATGAGAAAATGACTTTTCCAGAGTAGCCCAATATCAGAGAAACCAACTCAGGGTGCAAAAAAAACCAAAGAAGCCAACTGAGGGTGCTAAAAAACCAAAATCAAAGAAGGCAATGCTTTCCCAGCGAATTCAATTAACAATGAAGGAGAAAAGGCAGTATGTGTGTACCAAAAGAAAATGCGGACATAATCGATCAACGTACAAAGTAGCGAAATTGTTGTTTGGGTGACATATATGGGTGTTCAGCTAATTAGCCACTCATTCAAGGGGAGCGTTGGTCAGTTTAGCATTTATTTATCGGAGTATTTTTTTTCCGTTGAGATCACTACGGTTATTTTGGTTTTTCGGCTTGGTATGTAATAGCTAAACTAACTTTTCAAATTCTCAAGCGTCCTTATAATATTTTTTTAGTTCTGGCCAAAGGTGGTTTCTTTTTCTTTAAGAAAAAAAATTCATATAAATATTAAAATATTTAAAATAATTATTTTGTGAATATAAAACGAACTATTAAAATTGTTGGTTTGTATAAATATAATTTTTGGCTTGTATAAAATTTATTGGGACCAAATAGTTACGTAGTGTTTTTTAAGTTTACCTAGTTGTACATAGCAAGGCAACAACACGTAAGCGGCAGGGGAACCACCAACTTATAACATGGCCAACGGTTGATGTTTACTTGCCTTCAATCTACCGATTGCTTGGGAATACATTATCGCCTTACCAATGTTTCTTTTGGTTTCTTTTCAGACATGCCACTGAGCCTAAGGTACGAGAAGACTTTTTAAAAGCTAAAATCATTTTTTCAAATCTCATCCCTAATTTTAATATTTTTTTTTAGTTTGGTCCAAGTGGTTGCGGTTCCCTTGCCTTTAGTGTATGTTTTCCTTCCGAAACATATTATTGACTTGCCATACTTTTCTAAGTTTTTTTTGAGATCCGCCTGTGAGATTAAGGTGCCAAAGGACATTCTAAAAGCTAAGCTAATATTTCAAATTCTCAAGCGTCCTGATAAATTTTTTTGAGTTCTGACCAAATGTGGTTTTCTTTAACCAGCATTTCTTTAAAAAAAACTCACATAAAAACATCAAATGTTAAAATATTTAAAATAATTATTTTGTGAATATACAATAAACTATTACAATTGTTGGTTTGTATAAATATAGTTTTTGGCTTGTATAAATTTATTGGGACTAAATAATTACTTAGAGTTTTTTAATTTTACCTAGTTGTACAAGTAAGGAAACATGTAAGCAACAAGGGAATAATCAACTTAAAACTGGCCAACGGTTGGTGTTTACTTGCCTTCAATATGTCGGTTGCTTGCGAATACATTATCGCCTTGCCAATATTTTTTTTGTTTTCCTTTCAGACATGCCATTCAGCCTAAAATGCTAGAGGACTTTTTAAAAGTTAAAATATTTTTTTTCAACATTTTTATGTGTAATTTTAATATGTTTTTAGCTTGGGCCAAGTGGTTACCGTTCCCTTGTCCTCACTCTGTGTTTTTCTTGGGTAGCACATTATTGCCTAGCCATACTTTTCTGAATTTTTTGTGGTTTGCTTATGAGATTAAGGTGCCAAAGAATATTCTAAAAGCTAAACTATTTTTTCAAATTCTTAAGCGTCCTGATAATTATTTTTTGAGTTCTGGCCAAATGTGGTTTCCCTTAGCTAGTAATTTCTTTTAAGAAAAAATCATCTAAATATATTAAATGTTAAAATATTTAAAATAATTATTTTGTGAATATACGATAAACTATTAAAATTATTGGTTTGTATAAATATAAGTTTTTATAAAATTTATTGGGACCAAATAATTACTTACAGTTTTTAAATGTACCTAGTTTTACAAAGCAAGGCAACAACACGTAAACATGCCAACGGTTTCTGTTCACTTGTCTTCAATCTGCCCCGGTTGCTTGCCATTTTTGTTTTGGTTTTTCCTTTGAGGTATGCTAGTGAGCGTAAGGTGCGAGAGGACTTTTAAAAGCTAAAATTACTATTTGAACGTCTCTAGTGTACTTTTATTATTTTTTTGAGCTTAGGCCAAGTGGTTGCGGTTCCCTTGTCCTGAGTCTATGTTTTCTTTTCGAAACACATTATTGCCTTGCCATACTTTTCTGAGTTTTTAGGCCTGCCATTGAGATTAAGGTGCCAAAGAACGGTCTAAAAGCTAAACTAATTTTTCAAATTCTCAAGCGTACTTATAATTTTTTTTGAGTTCTCGCCAAATGTGGTTTTCTTTAATCTGTATTTTTCTTTAAAAAACAAAAGTCAATATAAATATATGAAATGTTAAAATATTTAAAATTATTATGTTTTTGAATATACTTTAACTATTAAAATTGTTGGTTTGTATAAATATAACTTTTGGCTTGTATAAAATTTATTGGGACCAAATAGTTACATAGAGTTTCTTAAGTTTACCTAGTTTTACAGAGTAAGGCAACAACGTCTAAGCGGCAGGGGAAGCATCAGCTTAAAACTGGCCAACAAGTGTTGTTTACTTCTCTTCAATCTGCCGGTTGCTTGGGAATACATTATCGCCTTGCCAATGTTTCTTTTGGTTTCCTTTCAGGCCTGCCAGTGAACCTAAGGTGCTAGAAGACTTTTGAAAAACTAAATTATATTTTTTCAACGTTTGATGCGTAAATTTAACATTTTAAAAGCTTGGGTCAAGTGGTTGCCGTTCCCTTGTCCTTATTCTATGTTTTTCTTGCGAAAAACATTATTGCCTAGCAATACTTTTTGAGTGTTTTTTAGGTATGTCTGTGAGATTAAGGTACCAAAGGAAATTCTAAAAGATAAACTAATTTTTCAAATTCTTAAGCGTCCTGATAATTTTTTTTAAGTTCTGGTCAAAGGTGGTTTCCTTTAACCGGTAATTTGTTTTAAAAAGAAAATAAAAGTCATATAAATATAATAAATGTTAAAATATTTAAAATAATAATTTAGTGAATATACAATAAACTACTAAAATTGTTGGTTTGTATAAATATAATTTTTGACGTGTATAAAGTTTATCGGGACCAATAGTTACTTAGAGTTTTTTTAAGTTTACCTAGTTGTACAAAGCAAGGTAACAACATATAAGCGGCAGGGGAATCATCAACTTAAAATTGGCCAAAGTTTCTATTTACTTGCCTTTAATCTGTCGGTTGCTTGCGAATACATTATCGCCTTCCCAATATTTATTTTGGTTTCCTTTAAGGCATGCCACTGAGCCTAAGGCGCCAAAGGACTTTTAAAGAGCTAAAATATTTTTTTCAATATCTCGTGCGTAATTTTAATATTCTTTTAGCTTGGGCCAAGTAGTTGCGGTTCCCTTGCCCTCAGTGTATGTTTTTCTTACGAAACACATTATTGCCTTGCCATACTTTTCTGAGTTTTTAGGTCTGTCTGTGAGATTAAACTGCCAAAAGACATTCTAAAGCTAATATAATTTTTCAAATTCTCAAGCATCGTGATAATTATTTTTGAGTTCTGTCCAAAGGTGGTTTCTTTTAACCAGTAATTTATTTTTCAAAAATTCATATAAATACATTAAATGTTAAAATATTTAAAATAATTATTTTGTGAATGTACAATCAATTATTAAAATTGTTGGTTTGTATAAATATAATTTTTGGCTTCTATAAAATTTATTGGGACCAAATAATTACTTAGAATTTCTTAAGTTTACCTAGTTGCACAGAGCAAGGCAATAACATGTAAGCACATGGGAATCATCAGCTTAATACTGGCCAACAATTGCTGTTTACTTGCCTTCAATCCGCTGGTTTCTTGCGAATACATTATCGACTTTCCAATGTTTCTTTTGGTTTCCTTTAAGGCATGCCATTGAGCCTAAGGTGCAAGAGGACTTTAAAGCTAAAATATTTTTTTAACATCTCATGCGTAATTTTAGTATGTTTTTAGTTTGAGCCAAGTGGTTGCGGTTCCCTTGTCCTCAGTCTATGTTTTCCTTGCGAAACACATTATCGCCTAGCTATACTTTTTGAGTTTTTTTGAGGTTTTCCTGTGAGATTATGGTGCGAAAGAACATTCTAAATGCTAAACTAATTTTTCAAATTCTCAAGCGTCCTGATTAATTTTTTTGAGTTATGGCCAAATGTAGTTTCCTTTAACCAGTAATTTCTTTAAAAAGCCATATAAATACATTAAATGTTAAAATATTTAAAATAATTATTTTGTTAATATACAATAAACTATTAAAATTGTTGGTTTGTATAAATATAATTTTTGGCTTGTATAAAATTTATTGGGACCAAATAATTACTTACAGTTTTTTAAGTTTACCTAGTTCTATAAAGCAAGGCAACAACACGTAAACAAGCTAACAGTTGCTGTTCGCTTGCCTTCAATCTGCCCCGATTGCTTTCCAATGTTTGTTTTGGTTTCCTTTCAGGCCTGCTAGTAAGCGTAAGGTGCGAGAGAAATTTTTAGAAGCTAAAATTATTCTTTGAACGTCTCAAGCGTAATTTTAATATTTTTTTAGCTTGGGCCACGTGGTTGCGATTCCCTTGTCCCCAGTCTATGTTTTCCTTGCGAAACACATTATTGCTTTGCCATACTTTCGCTGAGTTTTTTTAGGTCTGCCTTTGAGATTAAGGTGCCAAAGAACACTTTAAAAGCTAAACTACTTTTTTCAAATTCTCAAGCGTCCTTACAATTTTTTTGAGTTCTCGCCAAATGTGGTTTCCTTTAACGAGTAATTTTCTTTTTTTTTAAAAAGTCATAAAAATATATTAAATGTTAATATATTTAAAATTATTATTTTGTGATATACAATAAACTATTAAAATTGTTGGTTTCTAAAACTATAACTTTTGGCTTGTATATTATTGGGACCAAATAGTTATTTAGAGTTTCTTAAGTTTACCTAGTTGTATAGAGCAAGACAACAACATGTAAGCGGCAGGGGAAGCATCAGCTTAAAACTGGTCAAAGGTTGCTGTTTACTTTCCTTCAATCTGCCGGTTGCTTGCGAATACATTATTGCCTTGCCAACGTTTCTTTTGGTTTTCTTTCAGGCCTGCCAGTGATCGTAAGGTGCGAGTGGACCTTTTAATAGCTAAAATAATTTTCTAAAAGTCTCAAGCGTAATTTTAATATCTTTTTGAGCTTGGGCAAGTGTTTGTAGTTCCCTTGCCCTCAGTCTATAATTTTTTCTTGCGAAACACAATATTGTCTTGCCATACTTTTCTGAATTTGTTTCAAATTGTCGGCAACCTTATGATATGACTAGTTAATGGCAAAATATAAAGTTCGCAAACTATCGGCAAGGTAAGACATTTTAATAGTAAGAAAACAATTGACAAAAGTAACAGCCAAAACGATGATGAAACGTGTGTTTCCTTGTCAGTATACCTTCACAAAAAATTCCCCACGGAATGTCTACTTAACAGGCACAGCCACATCAATTGACTTTGTTACCAATTCGGGATCCCACATATTCGCGTCTTCTCTTGCTGTTTCTACATACATCTCCGCTGCGAGTTTTTTTCTTCACTACGGCCATTTTTCTACCAGTAAGATATTTCGATTTTAACTCAACACCCATCATTAGACACTCAAGTAATTTTACTGCATAAACTCCACAGTTCCCATATGGGGATCTTGATCGTGGAACCTCTTCCCATATACATTCGATTTTAAAGTAAGTACGATCCACAAATGGCTTTTTTTCCTCTTTTGCGTAAAAGCATTACGCATAGGGAAGCATTCTAGCAAACGGCTCCGCCCCTGCCCTTAACGTACCATCCCCTTTCTCAGGCATCCTACTATCATAGATTTTGACAGTCCGATCCGGGATGGAAATAAACATGGCTATTCAATGACTGTTGTTATGCACATTAAGACAGGAAAAGAGCGTACCCACATCCTCCTCCCATCTCATCTTTGTTTCAGAATGTCGTGGAGGAAGCCCGTAGTAGTAGAAATACGTCCCACCAGGAAGGACTGAGTTTTCTTTCCAGTTCCCGTACTGATGTCTCCACATCATCTGGAAGGCTACGTCCATAATAGCAATCCTTGAAGATGGGAACATACTTGGGTCTT
Organism: Moricandia arvensis; assembly: GCA_905132765.1. Classification (NCBI taxonomy): domain Eukaryota; kingdom Viridiplantae; phylum Streptophyta; class Magnoliopsida; order Brassicales; family Brassicaceae; genus Moricandia; species Moricandia arvensis. The sequence goes on from CAJHQP010002590.1 coordinate 80,882, forward strand.
GTTGGAATCTTAATCTATACAAACTTAAAGCTGCATTCATGTGCTACAAAAGGAACGAAAATATTTAAGAGTACCAAGAAAACAGACCTAAGTATGTGTCAAACTTAAGATCTCTTATCTTGTCTCCAACCAAGCCCTCGGCTTTAGAAATACGTCGAAGAATTTACTGGCGCTCGTCAGTGAGCCAATTGAATAAATGAAATCTCTGCAGGTGAAAATGAGAAATGAAGTTCACGTGGAATATGAACATCAATAGAAGGCACTTAATACCTACTTTATATTCATAAAAAGGATAGCTCTGCAACATTTGACTCTGCAATTGATCCATATACAACCTCCCCCAGTTCGCTTAACGTGTAAGCTTTCACATATCTGTTCAAAACCCCCTTAACTTAGGTGCCAGGTTCAAATGGGCTTCTTAGGTTCTGCGACAAGACATGGATCCTATTCCTTTGATACCTAGGAGGGGGATGGTTTGCATGATACTGAAAACGGCCGGTCTTTCTCTCAGCCACTTTAACCACCAAGTCTTCAGAAGGAGCGACAGTGGTGATTGAGGCAGATGAAGTGGCTTCAAGTTTGTTTATTTTCTCCATTCGTGCAAAAGGATGTGGTTGAGTGACTCTGACAATATCGTAATAGTCTTTTCATAATCTTGTTTTTTTTGGACTCTGGCGTCTCTTCAATGTTTGGTATTAATAAGCAGTGATCCTGTTGTTTTTTTGAAGGCTCGGTTTCCTCCGACGAGTAATGTTGATTTATTTCCTGCAAGAGTCTATCAACCTTGGATTTTGATTGTGATTTTTCATTTCCTTGTTCTTCATCGGCTTCTTCTACTGCATTCTCTTCCTCTGGGTTGCATGGGTGATTTTCCCTTACTTTTTGTGGTGCACTCTCTCCAGCATCTATGCCTTCCCCCTAAAATGGCAGATCCTCTTCCATTTCTTCTCCTGCATTCTCTTCCTCTGTATTGTTTAGGTGATCTTCCCTTATTGTTTATGGTGCAATCTCTCCAACATCTATGGCTTTCCCCTCAAATGGCAGTTCCTCTTTCATGTCTTCTCCTGCATTATCTTCCTCTGGGTTGATTGAGTGATCTTCCCTGACTAGTTTTTCTTTTTCTTTGTCTCCTTCTTTTCCCGGGTTCTGGTGTCCATCAGTTTCTTGTACTGTAGTCTCTCTTGTGCTGCCTTCTATTTTCTGTGACAGAAAACAACAATAATCTCAAAGGGAATTAAGAAACATCACTTATTGTTGCCTTGCCATTGCTTACTGAAACGAATGACATACCGCTGGTGTAGCTGGTTTTGATGGTAGATTTGTGTTAGAGAACCGACCATGTGCGGGTGTTTTTACTTGCATAATTTTTTCCAGCTGAGTGATTCGAGATGCTTGATTATATATGGAAATGCCACCCGCATATTGAAAAAATTCTGAGACCGGTTCACTATTATATTGCTTTTCCAAGACCTCCACTTTTTCAGACAACAGCTGAAATAAAATTCTGCCAGACTTTAAAAAGTCATGTCTTGGTTTCTTTCTCTGTTGTATAATGAAATGTCCATCATCATCATCGCTTTGTACTTGTTCTTTAGTTTCTGCAATATAACCATATTTTTTCACCTCCATATGCTGTTCTCTTGCCCGTTGCTTGCCACCTTCTTTGATTTCTTCGATTTGCTCTGGCTTTAATAATTTGATCGCAAACGCTACATCGAGTCGTGTATAATTCGTTAAGTACATAGGACTTCCAATTAACTGTGCATACTCAACTTGTGACACTTCCTCACCTACATTCTTGGTCAAGTGAAAATGAGATTATATATTAGTTTTTGTAGTTCCACTTAAGTAGGTCTTAAACCTTTTGATTATTTTTTCAACATAATAATCCTAAAATAAAGTTATCTAGTTAGGAGTCAGTGTGATCGTAATGCCAAGAATAACATCTGCAAGACTCATGTATTT